>SNQJ01S0045605.1:101395-150584 GCA_010110895.2 Picea sitchensis | reverse complement strand
AAAATTTTACTTCAAATATAAAATTGTTTAATATTATTTTTAAATAATATTATCACGGTCATGGATACCACAACTTTCCTTACTCTTTTTTAATTAATTTTTTTTTATCATTTATTAATTTTTTTTATCATTTATTAAGTTTAAAATCTTTTTCTACAAACAAATTTAGCTTTACTATCTATATATTTAATTGTTCAATTCCTCTTAACGATTTTCCATTCCTCTAAGCTTTTAAAACGTCTTTCTCATCTATTTTCCATGAAAATGATGCACTAAGCTTTTATAACTTTTAAAGTAAACTTATTAAGAAAATAAATAAATTAAATCAATTAAAATTAAATAAATTGAATTTCCAAATTTAGAATTGTCCAGGTATATATATGGACAACAATGCTCCAGAAAGATTGTAGCTAAATATATGTGCATTGTTTATTCTTAAACATCTTTAGAAAAATTGTAGCTAAATATGGGTGCATTGTTTATTCTTAAATAACTAATCCTTTTTAACAACAATATGTATGTGCATTGTTTATTCTTAAACATATGTATCTTTTTAACAATAATATGTCAATATCAATACCAAACAATATTAGTAATTTATTTACTAAATACAATAAAACCCACTAAATGCATTGCATTGCTCATATAATGAGCTTTTCAATTCGAAAATAAGAAACATTTTATAATTAATTTAAATTTAATTCAATAAAAAAAAATTAAAATGAAATGAATATGAGATTATTTTTATTTTCATTTTATGGTTGCATATATACATTGTTATCTTCAGGCTTAGATTATTATATAAATTGTCTAAATAGTTAACTAAAATCTATTCCACCAAAAGTTAGAGGTGAAGATAATAACAAAATGAGTGTAAAAGATATGATAATGTTATAATAATTTATTTATTTTTTTGTAAAAGGTACGGTGGTGGGTGTAGCATGGATATTCTTAGAGAATTCCAGATATAAGAATGGTTGAGGCACATGTAGATGTGCTAGGATTCGACGTGATAATGGTCTAAAGCTTAATGGGAATAGTAGGATGGGTTAAGATAAATAGCTTCAAGCTTTTATTAGACAAATTTCTTCGGTTGTCAATAGATTAGGTACATATTCATGTTAGAGTACACATTAGGTAATAGATAGAGTGCACGTTAAGTAATAGAGTGCACGTGTTTCACTGCATAATGGTTGCATAGTCAATAATTTAAGAGAGTAGGTAGAACGATGCCTAAATCTATTCGTAGGCTTAGAATGACAACTTGTAATGGAAGCACCAAATTAATTATTAAGGATTTGATTTAGAGACGAGCTTGGTCCTCCCCCAACTTTCTCCATCCAATTTTATTTTTTTGCTACACGCGACTTTATGAAGTTTTAGAGGGACGTAACCCATTCGAGGGTACAATGGAAAGGCTTATGACTTGAAAAAGTCCTTCTTGACGGGTCTAGTCTAAGTGATGGGATAGTTGGCATGTATACAAGATGGCCTTATCAAGGATGACTTGTACTATTTACCTCACAAGTCCAATCAATTTTCAATTGTATTGATAGTTCTCCAATAGTCGGTACGTTGAGGTCTTCTTGGGTTGCACAACCAAAAGTATGTGGATAGGATTGTATGTGAGGTCTAATCGAGAATAGGATAGAGGATATTTAATTCATCCTATATACCTATGCATTGACCACTGATTCATGTGGAAGGGGTAAAATCATAATGGCGGCCTTGGAAGTTGTACATTAATATCCACTGCCTCCCTTGAATTCATGGATTTCTTATCATACCCAATAAGCGTCGTATCATTTCTCTTCACGGGAACATTGGAAATTGTAGTGTTTCTACAAGATTTTGGAGCATTTGTTGGTCCATTCTTCCTATTTGTGGACAGATATGTATTCGAATCAATCATCTTGGCCTTGAGTTTGCCCAGGATATGAATTTGCTTCGCATATCAAGGAAAAACATCAATTAACTCAAGATAGATGAGAGATAAATTGGATTTGCCCAACGTAGTTATGAAAACTCTGTCAGTTACAGTTATAGAGATTATGGGTATTTCACGAGTTATGTAAGGAAACTCGGGTTTCTTTCGGAGGAATTCTCAACAAATGAGGGATAATGCTCTGTAGATTAACTAACAAGAACCAAATATAGACTTCTCTAAACACACGAATCCTTCCAAAAATAAAATCGTTTCATACAAATTTATATCATGGGTCGAAGAGAAACTTACATTCTTCATCATTTCGTGGGTATGCAATACTCCCATGCTCCTTCAGAGTCATAATAACCCCATCCTTAGCCTAGAATGCTCACAAGTTGGGAGCTAAAGGTTCACACAGTAAGTGACTTCAAACAATCATAACAAAGTCTATCCAAAGAACATAAAGAGGTGAAATACGGACCCTGTCGCATTGACAGCTACGAGTACATTCTTTGAATGAAGAAATCATACAACTAGTCAATAAAACCATGTGACATTTGGGATGTGGCCTGTTAGGATATTTATAGACCACATTCCATCGTACTCTAGGATCAACCTCTACAGTAAAGTGGATATCATTCTTTTACTTCACTTAACTCGTAAGGCGGGAGTTTCGTAAGGATGGAGATAAACCAAATTTGTTGAAAATGAACGATAACAAGGTCGATGAGGAATTAGAAGACCAATGGAACCAGGCCTGCCTTTGCTTTCTTTTCACTCCTACGAGGAAATCGAGTTTCCCCTACTATAGGTGGTGCATGTATCTTTTCTATTTGTGGTTAGAAATGTCTGACTTCCCAGCTTTCAAGAAGAACCACACAGAGCTCGTTTAGATAGATCTTCACGCCTTGGGAGATCAGTCCCTATACCGGCTAAAATCACTATGACTCATTGGACGTTGCTGGAATAATCACACTTTGTCACGTTGATCCTAGGGGCTTTGATCGCCTACTAGTATAGACTGTGGGATTGTGAAACACGATTCGATATGTCAAACACAACTATGAGATCTCGTGCCCAGCACAAGAAAAGCCAAGAACTTATCCAAGCCGAGACCTTTGCTTACTAAAATTCCCATCGGGATAAGTCCACACTATCTATCATCTTTATACCCCACCTTTTCTAGGATCCACATTTATCGAATCGGTTGAGGCACCGGGAGTTGGCCTTTACAAAGGGAGGGGCCTTTTGAAGGAAGGAAAGGAACCAGTGTATCAAGTTAGTTGGAGGAACGCAGTTAAATGAATCGAGTGAGTTAAAGCAAGGCCAAATCTAGTTTTTGAACCCGTCAAACCTTCTTTCTTAAGGAGCTGAAGCATATGATGAATGAGTCGGAGCGTATGATGGACGAGTCATAATAAAGGCCACACAAATCATCAAGGGTAGACTGGAAGTCGTACAAGAACGCGCCAGAAGAGCCATTGATACATTTTTCTGTGGATCAACAACTTATGCTGCTTGGGCAACTAAATTGAACAATATTCACACACTAGGATTATATTTTTTTTTATTTTTTTTTATGTTTTCTTTAGTTTTAACAGTAAATATTTACTTTGTATGTTTTCTTTAGTTTTAGCAGTACATATAGATGTTTAATTTACAGTAGTACACTACATGTCCTAGCATTGAGCAAAGATTTTAATTGCGGATTTAGGGAATTTCTGGCAAATTGCAACCCATTACATAAATTTGTGCATTGTTTGAGGGACTCACATCCCATGAGAAGGGCATGCGAGGGTTTCTTGTTCTTCAAGTTTCAGTCTCTATATGAATCTTCTTCACAACATACAACAACCACGATCTATCAGCTCTAAACGAAAAACAATACTAATATCCATATCTTGAATATGGTATAATCTTATCCACATCTTGAATATGGTACAATCTCGGTTGATTCTGAGTGTTTTTTGTTTTTTGAATTTTCTCTAAAAAACAATTGTCATATTTAAAAGCCATGTTTAGATTTTGCAAACCATGTTTACCAAAATTGTTAGGAGGGCAACTTTAAGGTCTTTAATTTGCACTTTCTATAGTTCCAATTGGCATCCAACTTACTCCTAAAGTATCTAATGGTTTCTTTTATAGCACACTCCTTTCAATTTTCATTACCCCTTAGATTTATGTTCTAAACCTACAGATTCTGACTTCTATAAATGCAGAAACTGAAAGTTTAAAACTAACTATTATTTCATCTCATTTAAATTTGGCATTAGCTCTTGCATTTCACAGCATGGACAACTTGCTGCATAATGGTCCTCCGTGTTGCATGTAGATTCATTGACTAAGTTTTTAGGGGATTAGGTGGTCCAAAATGAGCCATGCAACATGTTTAAAGAGATGTAGTAAACTAGGAAAGTTTCCCAGATATGCTTATGAGTAAAGTGTGAGTTCAATCAATAAAGATTAAGAAATTGTTCATTGCTTCTACAGTAAAAATAGAGCATTGAAAAACTTATAACCAATCAAAATATAGTTATTTGAAATAACATCTTAAATTTAAAATTATGGGCATTGGAATTTGTGGTAAATATTTCCATGCTCTAAAATTTTGAACATGTCTTAAATCTTCTGAAATAATAACTCAATTATATTTAATGATTATTTCTATAATAATTTTTATCTTTATTTGGGAAGGCCCATAGGCTATAAGAGTTAGAACCATAGCTCTCATACCAAATGATCCAGGGGATCAAATTTTTCTCAAAATTCAAAGTGCTCGGAATCGTTTCAAATCAAACAAGAGCATAGGTCTCGTCATCACGAACCCAACACAACTCGTTTGGGTTCAAACAGACATCGGATGAGAGAGATATCGCGTTTTGTTCAAAACGAACAACAGACAAAAAAAAATTGTGTTGACTGTACAGTCCGTACAATCCATACGGATGCTGATGTGGCAGACCGTACAACACATGGTAGGGTCGTACGACATGTGGCAGAAAACCATGTGGATAGTTGGTAGTTGACATGGTAGATATTGGTTGGCAGATGTGGACGAATAGTCTACTGACACGTGGCATATTTTGTCCAATGGTTTGGTGCCATGTGGCCCAGTCGTGGGCTGCCACATGGCACCCTATTATTGGTTGGTTGTATAAAATTTATTTGGAGTCCACCGGACTCGACCCTGTGACCTCCACCCGCATGCAAAGTCTTTGCAAAGTCTACCAACCAACGTGCCATAACATATTGCTTATTATATATATGGTGTGAATTATATTTAAGTTTGAATGTTTTAAAATTGGCGCGGGGGTCGGGCTAGGGCTTAGCCCCAGCCCGCAGTTATATTGTTTATGTCATATGGCCACCAGTTTAAAATCTTTGCGAGTGCACATTTCAAAATTTAACCCCCGGTCGTATACATTGCAATATGACCACATGCACGCACCATGTTTTAATCATAGCCCTTTTTGTATGAGCTCGGTCACATGTGTTTGTGCATAGAACCACCGGCGCACCCGACCATTGTCATTTGATTGGACTTGGCCCCTTTTATATGTGTGCGAGGTCATGTGGTGGCCATGTGCTCGTGGGCCTTGGCAGTTAAGGGCCAGCGCGTAACCATCCTAGAGTTTGTACCAGTTGTGCAGTTGTGCCCGGTGCTAGGTTTTTCCACATTTATGCACATGGGGGCTAGGTTGAGGAGGCAAGGGTGCATTTTGGCAATCCAGAGATAGCAAGTTTGAAGGGGAACTTCTAGGAAGCCTATCTTCTTCAATTTTTGGCCAAATGAGGTGCCGAAAAAGCCTAGCTAGGGGTTTTTGGACGTTCTGAAGCCATTGGAGCCATCTATTTGGCATTTTGAGTATTGTAAAGCACATATTTGATCACTTTGAGCAAATAATACAAAATATCCATTGGAAGCTGGACCAGGAGATGTAGCCCAAGAGAGGGGTGAACTCCTTATCATTTGATGTGTTATGTGTTTTTTGTTCACTATTTATTGTTGTTGTTTATATGCATCTTGAATGAGTAATTTCTATAAAATTTGTGTTGAAAATTGATCCATTTTCATTTTAACACATGAAATAAATCTTGCAAATATTTTCAAGAATACAAGTCTTCTTCATTTTTAGATCAAGTTGGTATCAGAGCATAGGTTTTTGAAGACTTGATTATTTGCAAGTGTTTTGTTTTCTGATGCTCACAAGGTTGAAACTCACAAGAGGAGAAGGTCAACTTGTAGAGCCAAGTTCTCATCCTTCAAGAAGGAAGATTATATCATCACTGCAAGCTTCAAAGAGACATTCACCAAGTATGTCTCATGAAGAGAGTCATGAACATATTCCTGCAAAAGATCAAGATCTCGGAAAAGATTTCATGGAAATGAGAGAAATGATGAAACTCTTGATGGAAGAAAGGAATACAAGGCTGGAAGGTGAAGGCTCCAACCCTTCAAAGCACAAGGGAGGCAGTGGTGATAAAACTCCAAATGGAAATGGAGGGAATGGTGCTTCTCCACCACCCTCACCTCCATCTTCTTCTTCTTCTACTACCAGTTCAAGACCTCTTCCAAATTCTCCAAAAGGACATGGTAAAACTCCTTCACAAATTCCTTTGTTAAAGCTTGATATTAAATTTGAATTGCCAATGTAAAATGGAGAGGTAAGTGCTGAGAAATTAGATAATTGGATTCGTCAGATTGAGGTGTATTGTAGGATACAAAAAATTCAAGATGATGAAACTAAGATTCGGCTTGCTTCTTTAAGATTCGATAGTGCAGCACTCATTTGGTGGGAAGCCATGACTCAAGAGGACATAAAGAAACATGGTAAAATTTTAACCTCTTGGAATGATTTTATTGTTGCAATTAAAAGACAATTTTACCCATTGGCATATATGCAAAAAGATACTATGGATTGGCAAAATTTTAGACAAGATAAAGGAAAAAATGTGCAAATCTTTACTCAAGAATTTAGGAGAAGAGCTTTGGTTTTGGGATTAGATTTGTCTTCTCAAGAAACTTTACTCAAATACATTGGAGCTTTACATAGTTATTTGAGACATACAATACTCATGTTTAATCCTTCAAATCTAGATGAAGTAGCTTCCTTTAAGATCTCGATAGTGCAAGACTCATTTGGTGGGAAGCAGGGACTCAATAGGACATAAAGAAACATGGTAAAATTTTAACCTCTTGGAATGATTTTATTGTTGCAATTAAAAAGCAATTTTACCCATTGGTGCATATATGCAAAAGATACTATGGATTGGCAAAATTTTTAGACAAGCTAAAGGAAAAATGTGCAAATCTTTACCAAGAATTTAGGAGAAGAGCTTTGGCCTTGGGATTAGATTTGTCTCTCTCAAGAAACTTCACTTTTCAAATACATTGGAGCTTTACATAGTTATTTGAGATGATACAATACTTATGTTTATCCCTTCAAATCTAGATGAAGTTTGTGTTCAGCCACTCATTTGAAGCAAGAGGGAAGGAATGAAACTCATGAGGGTAACAAGAAGCATCTCTTTCAAATATGGAGACAAAGGAAAGAGAAGTTCAAGGGCAATGGAAAAGAATGTTGTCATAAAAGAGGGAGAAAAATTCACATGCAAACATTGTTCAAAAGATGGTCATGATGAAGACCATTGTTGGAACTTCATCCCTAAAGAAGACCCAAAAAGTTTGGCAACAAAGGGAAGTCAAAAGACCTACAACCATACAACATGATTTAGGTTCTCATATGGGTGATGAAACAAAGATCACACCATGGGTTATCAAGGTAATGGCTCCATTAAAGTACCAGTTCTTCTGCATGTAAATAATAATCTCAATGTAACCCTGACAAGAGAAAAGAGAGAATTGAACTTTTTCACATAAGGATTGTTTCAAAGAATACCAAAATAGATACTCTATTTGATAATCGATCTCAAGCAACCTATATTTGAAGATTAATCAAGCAAGGAAATTAAATTGGAAATACCCCACATCCTAAGCCATAAATTCTTGGTTGGATATGTGATAATGCTAAATTACAGATGACAAGAAGGTGTAAACTTAGGTTTGTTATCAATGCAAATTTTACTAATGAGGTAGAGCTTGATGTTAGTTCCTTCTGGGATAATCAGTGGTATTGTTTTGGGAGCCCATATTTATATGATAAGAAAACTATTTTTCATCGTCATGAGAATAAGTAATACTTTTAAGAAATGGAGTTGAGTAATATTAGAGGCAATACAAAGAAGATGAATTTGTCACTTCCAAACGCGAGACAAATGAAGAGATTAGTCAATGCTAGCAAGAATTTGTTCTCTTAATGATTAAAACCCAAAGATGATATTGAAATGAAGTTTTCCAAGGTTGTGATGCAAAAGTTAAAATCTGATCTATATGAGGTTGTTAATCAATAAGGGATGAGATGTTTTATGAACCAAAAGGATTTCCTCCCAAAAGGGGTATCCAACATGAAATTCAATTATGAAGATTGTCCTCTTCCAACATTGGTGGCTGTGGATGTTGGTCATGGAGAATGCTGAAATTAAAAACAAATCCAAGAGTTGCTCGATAAAGGGGTCATTGTACCAAGCACATCTGTCATGTGATCTCCAATTGTGTTGGAAAGCAAAGAAAGATGGTACATGGCATATGCGTGTTGATTTCAAGGCTTTGAAAAGGATGCCAGAAGAATCATATCCTCTCTAGAATCGGCGATTCGCTTTGATCAATTGAAAGATGATAAATATTTTACTAAGTTAGATTTTATAAGCGGATATCATCGATCGTGATTGTCTAAGGAGACACATTTAGATGTAACAAAACAAAGCAAGGTTTGTTTGAATGGATGGTAATACCTTTTGACTTTGCAATGCACCTACTACTTTCATGAGAGTTATGAATGATGTTTTAAGGCTCCTTTTCTTGATGATTGTGTTATTGTCTACTGGATGACATTTTGATCTTTTAGTAAATCTCGTGAAGAGCATGTTAAGCATGTGGAAACAAGTTTTGGATGTTTTGATAAAGGAAAAGTTGTTTTTTGAAGATGTCCAAAATGTGAGTTTGAAAGACTTCACTATTTACTTGGGCATATTGTTGGTGGAGGTGAATTAAAATTGATCCCTCCAAGGTCAAACTCATATTGGAATGGCCCAAGCCCAACAATGTGACACAGAGGTAAGAAGTTTTTGGAGCATCCCAACTATAGAAAGTTTATCGCTAACTTTTCTTCCATTGTAGCTCCATTACATGCAATGACAAGTGTCAAGCAAGTTTTCCAATGGGGAGGCAAGCAACGTAAGGCTTTTGAGATACTTTGAAAGAGAAGATCAGTTCAACGTTTGTTCTTGCACTTCCAAATTTAAGACAACCTTGAAATCCAAACAGATGCAAAAAATTATGCAATGGGAGCAGCTTCCATACAACATTGTAAGCCCATTTGTTTTTATTCGAACTTTTAATGGTTTTGTGATTAACTATCCCACTTATGATATGAGTTGTATGCATTGGTAAAAGTGTGAAAAATGGAAACATTATTTTTTGGGAAAGAAACCATTGTCCACACAGATCATCAACCACTACAATACTTACAATCAAAAACAGCTACAACAAGCTAGGCACTTCGGGGATGGATGGGTTTTTACAACAGCCTAATTCTGGTCATAAGGCATAAGAAGGGCATTTATAACAAAGTTGGTGATATGCTTTCAAGGCCTATTATTAGTGCTTCGCTTATTCTTAAGCATAGTCCTAAAATGCATGAAAGTTAAAAGTTGAGCAATACAGTTTTAGATGTTGATTTAAAGAAGTATATGAGACTTTGTGTCATTCTAACCATATTGAGGAATTGGATTACCATGTACGATAATCTTTGTGCCATCTTGGGGCTGCATTCCTATAGGGTGAAAGATCAACATAATAAGAGAAGCTCATTCTCTCTTATTGCTGGTCATTTTGGTGTAGGCAAGACAAAGGCTAATTTGCAAAGGTACCGCTATTGGCCTAAAATGAATGAAAGTGTATCGAGATATGTTCAAGGATGTTCGTTATATGCCATGGGCAAACCTAGCAATCAAAAGTTGGTTTGTATACTCCACTTCCAAATCCTTCTCATCCTTGGGAAAGTATTACTATGGATTTTGTAGGAGGTCTTACCTATGTCTAAACGAAATCATGATTATCTTTATGTTGTGGTTGATCGATGAAAAATGCGTATTTTGATGCCTTATACAAAGAAGGTTACAACTGAACAAACAAAAAAAAAAAAAAATGTTTTTTCAAAATGTTTGGGTACATTTTGGATTTCCCAAATCCATTATTTCCGATAGAGATTCTCGATTTATTGGAATTTTTTTTGGTTGAGTTTATGAGTACCCCATGGACACCAAACTGAAAAGAGCACAAATTTTCATCCGCGAAAACCATGGCCCATTTAAGGGTAAATAGAACAGTGGTGCTTCTTCTTCGTGCTTATTGTAGCTAGCATCCTAAACTTTGGGATGAGCATTTACACTACATTCAACATGCTTACAATCGAAGCTAATCACTCTTCAACTCAAACGCCGCCTATCTAGCATGTTTTGGCTATTTGCCCAAATCTCCTTTAGATTTTATCTGGAAGAATATTTCTATTGATGGTCAAGATGACATTGATAGGGCGGTGAAAATTTCATTGAACAAATCTCGCGATATCAAATGGTACAAGAGCAGTTAGAAAAGAGCCGCTGCACAAGACGCAGACAGACAAGCATCATGTTGATCACGCTTCCAAGTTGAGATGAAGTTTATTTTTACATTAGTAAGGAGAGGCTTAAAGGAGAAGGTAAAAAATTGAAAACCAATTCGACATGGTCCTTTCAAGATTATTGACAAGATTGGTAACAATGCCTTCCTCGCTTAGATTTGTCTCCTTATACGCAAATGTATGCAAATTGTTAATGTTGAGAATTTGAAATTGTATGATTCCTTTGATTGATGATCATGAGAGCATGTTCGTTAAGAACCAAACTTCAATACAACATTGAAAAACCTCAAGAAAAGTAATAAACACCTTGAAAAAATAGAGAAACTCAGATAATAAGAGCTCTTCGAGGGGCAACCCCACCCAATTTAAATGTTCACACTGTGATGATTCAAAATGAAATGTCTCCTTTTGGTATATAGGAGACTAGGAGGTTTAATTTGCCTCCAAAGCCTATAAAATAACATTTAATCTAAATTAATAACCAATGGCCTAAAGTCAAATCAAATAACATTATTAATCTAATATTCCCCAATTAAATGGTAATGAGCCAATACAATTAACATGCCCCTCCCCTTGAGACAAGTGTTGTCCTGCTGCAACCTTTGAGAGTAACTATGGATGCTTCAGATAAAGACTATCTTCCCAAGTGAATCTTCAAATGGTAGGGCTTCTCCATTTAATGAGATACCTCAAATGGATCTATCTCCTTAGTTGTCTAATTCGTCGCTGATGGCTTCAAAGCTCCAATATGATTTCTACCCTTCCTCAAGTTCCTCGGCAATATAGTTTGAACCGGGATCTTGTCGCCTATAACCTCTTTTAAGCATGAAACATGGAACTGGTACTGTGGAAGATGCGTGTACTCCAATTTTGTATGCCATAGTACCAATTCTTTTGGCAACACCTTATAAGGGGTCATAGTAATTTGGTGATAATTTATTATCCTTTGGCTTGCTTGAGGGACATCCTGTTTGTATGGTTGTAGTCTTAAAAATAATTCAATCCCTCTACTTCAAAACTTCTTTCACTACGATGTTGGATCTCTTGTTGTTTCCATGCATTCTCATGCCATGGTCAGGTTGTCCCTTTTAAGATTTGAGAATTTGTTGTTGATTCTCATGTGATATTCCACGCTTGAACCTTAGATTTTTCTTTTAAAGAAGAAGTGATGGAAGGAGTGGGTGGTATCCATAAAGTGCCATATAAATGGTGTCATTTTGTTGGCAAAGGTGAAAGGAAGTGTTATACCACCATTCTACCAAGGGTAACCATTTGAACCATTGTGTTTGTTTATCGAGACAAAACAACTAAGGTAGCCTTCCGCACATTTGTTCATCATCTCACTTTGGCCGTCAGATTGAGATGATAGGATGAGCTATGAGCCAATTGAGTACCCAAACAAGAAAAATACTTCTGTCCAAAAATGACCAGTGAATATGTGATCTTCACAATTTCATAACACCCTTTAATGCCATGCTTTTGAACTTTCTCCATGAATGCGGGGGCAACCGTACTAGCTTTGAAGGATGAGATAGCAAAGTGTGCATACTTGGTCGGGCCTATCAACAATCACCATGATGACACTTTCCTTCTCGACTTGGTAACCCCTGCGGATGAAATCCATGGAAACCTCCCTCCCAAGTCAATGAATTTGGGATGGATAATGGTTGTAAAGACCAGTCTTAATTGTTTCCACCTTATTTTGTTGGAAACCACATTCTGCCACAAACCTTTGAACATCAATTTGAGGCCATCCCAAAAAAATCCTTCTTGGACTCTTGGTAGGTTTCTTCAAAATCCCCGAAAATTCTCCCATCGAGAGGTGTGCGCCCAAATAATTCCTTTTGTTTGAGTTGGGAGATATTACATAAATATAAGCTATCTTTGTACCAAAGTGAATCATTTTTCCATGTAAATGTATCTCATGTACTGAATCCCACGCAACCTTTGAATGAGAGTCCACACTTTTTCGGCCTTCTTCCATTCTCCTCCATCCTCATTTATTATCCAATCTAAGTTGATGATCGGTGATAGCACAAAGAAGGGCCCTCAATATCTCTATCATTTTGAGAGTGTGACCACAACATTTTGCTCTTATAGATGATTTCAAATCATAGCCCAATATCTGTTACCTATTTTGTTGTTCTTCCAAGATAGTCTTGTTCCAAGAAGTATTTAATACTATCATGATCCTGCTTTGACCTTGAAGTGCCTACCATTAGGTAAGGACGCCATTTTTCAATGCATGTGTATTAAGCATCATTTTATTTCTCATAAATGGGTTTTGTGTAAGTCCCTTCCCTTGGTCGACTTTCAAAAGCCAGGGTCTTCCTTCTTGCATTAGGACAAGACCAATTCCATTTCTCGAGGGTATCACATTCCACAATAAAGGTTTTGTGAAGTCCTGAGTGGTCAAGACAGGAGCTTAAAGAGGTGATGTGCAAATCACCTCTTTAAGTTGTTCAAAAGATTTAGTTGGTTCTCCGGAGTCCATGAAATGCATCCTTCTCAGTTAGTAAGGTCATAAAGGTGTTGTTATTCTCCATAGTTCCCAACAAACTTGAGGTAGTAACTCCTCAATAAACCCAAAAAATCCTCTTAAGATTTTTTAATGTTTTGGGGAATCGACCAAATTCATCAGGGTCTTAATCTTGTTAGGGTCTACCTCGACACCTTCATGAGATACAATATGACCCAAATACTCTACCTCTTTTACTCCAAAGAAACATTTGGATGGTTTAGCATATAGTTGTTGCTCCTTTAGTAGTTGTAGCACCTTGTCAACATAAAAGCATATGATCCTCCCAAGATTTGCTATAGATTAGTATATCATCAAAAAATACTAACACAATTTTCAAGGAAGGGTTTAAAAATGGAATTCATCAACCCTTTGGAATGAGGAAGGTGCATTTGTGGGTACAAAAGGCATGACCAAAAAATTCATAATGGCCTTCTGAGTTCGAAAGTCAGTTTTGGGATATCTTCTTCCTTCATTCTCGACCGATGATACCCTGAACGGAGATCCAATTTTTAGAAATAGATTGCTCCATGTAGTTCATCTTAAAATTCATCAACACGGAATGGGAAACTTATCTTTAATAGTGATCTTGTTGAGCTTCCTATAATCTTTTCGGACAATATTTCATGATATCTTTCTCTTTGAATACCATTACCACTGGTGCGTAGTAAGAACTTTGGCTAGGTCTAATAATGCCACCTCTAACATTTCTTCAACCATAAATAATTTCACCTCTTCTCGGTATAAGGGTATCTGTATGGCTCAATGTTAGGAGGAACACTCCTAGGAATTAGGTGAATTAGGTGAATTTCATGATCATGATTTCGAGTGGGTGGGGAGACCTTGGGAATATCTTCAAATACTTTGAATGCTTATCAATGATCCTTTGAGATTCAGGAATAGATGTCTTAGATGTGTTTGAACACATCTAGTGAGCATAGTTGTGCAATAATAATGCCTTTGATGCCCCCTTTTTCAATAATTTTGTCATGCCGCTAGGGCTTATCACTCAAGCCTCCGTGGATACCTCTCAACCTTCCAATCTCTTTCCTTCCGATAAAATTCTCATGAAAAGTTCTTGAAAATTAAAAGCCAATGTTCTAATGATTGTAACCATTGATTCTAGTACAACATCTGCACCACCCATGGGTATAGCAATTGGACTATTCATTACATATTCTCCATAGTAAGATTGATCTATTGCATTTTCCCGAGTAATTGATAGTTCCCTCCATCTCAATCATTACTTGGAAACCTCACTGATATACAAAGCAATTGGATCTTTGCCCAATTTATGTGAATGAAATTATGAGTACCCATAATCAATTAGATCTTTGCCACCTTTTCTTTTGATGATCCCTTCGATCTTGAGGGTTTGAGGAGTGCTAATTCCAGCCAATGCATTGCACTCCATATCATGGAGTCAACTCTTCGTATTTAAATTGCTTCTACTGCCATATCTTGAGATGGTTCTTGTTCTTGTTCTTCTTTCCTCTTCACAATCTATGTAGAATACTTTTCAGCCACACTTATGTCCCTTACTGCACTTGTCGTCACAATTAAAGCATAAACCTTTTCTTTTCTTTCCACTGAAGTTGAGGTGTCAACCTTGTAGGCTGAGGTGTTTTAGGAGAAGGAGCATTGTTCTCTCTATAGATGTTAGATAGGTCCTTCTAGTAGCCATACCATATTTTTACTTTCAACATTTCTTGCCATCTTAAATTATTCTCCAATGATTTGGGTTCCCAAAGGCTAACCTCATGTTGAATGTTATCCTTAAAGTTCATGAATACATCAATCATGCTCATCTAGAATACTTCCATACCTTTACATTCAATCTTGGAAGTTCTCAATGTACTCGGGTAATCAACCCTTTGCTTGAGATTTATCAATTGGCTAAAGAAGGTATTGCCCTTGTATCCCTCATAGTGTGATATCATTTTCCTGCGGAAAATTGTCCAAGTGGACAAGTGATTTGGCAGAACGTTTTCATCATACTGCCAAACAAATTGATTAGTTCTAAATATAAGAAGCAATTGGTACCTTTTGTGTATGGCACACATGGATCAAAGAATTGCTCCATCCGGGGCATCCATGGATTGGGTCCTTGCCATCAAACTTCCTCATAATGATCTTTTAGGAACTGGTTGGTCTTCAACCAAAGTTGGAGTTTCTTCCATTCTTGATTCAATTCTTCCTTGTGTCCACATCATGAATTTCATGGGGATGCATTTTCACTTTCAGTGTGTCTTCAAGTTATGAAATTTTTCAATACTTCCATGATCTCCTTTTTTAACCCATCTATCTTAGTGTCCATTGAATCCATCTTAGTTTCCATCAATCCATCTTTTAGTTTCCACCTAATCCATCTTAGCTTCCATTGAATTCATCTTGTATTTTGTAGTTCATTTATGTCCCACGCAATTTCTTCACCTTCTCATCAAGAGTCCAATAGGATTTTCTAGAGGCTTATTTGCGTAGAAGTTCCCTTTGGGTGGCATAAGCGTTGGCTAAGTATCACCTTTGAACCTTGATTTGAGGAGGTTCTCGCTAGACAATATTTCTTCTCATCTCCCCAAATTTTGGCCCTTCTGCGTATGAAACTCTATCTTATGTATCGATATTTATTCTCCTAATGCCAATGTGTCCGATCAAAAATTGATGCCAAGTGGAACTTTACTAACTTCTGCAACTTGCAGATTTTTGCCCTTCAGGAGATCTCACTTGTATAGAATGCCCCAAGATCAAAATAATTGATATCACCCCCACCCTCAAGACCCAAAATACTACAGCACTGTCCATGATCCAATCTCCACTAGTCCCACTCAATTTGGATAATTCTAGTAAGAATTTTATGATTGTTTTACTTGGAACACTCCTTCTTGAGACTAGTCAATAGGATTAATCAACTACCCTATATTACACAAGGTGTATATAAAAAAATTTAAGATGACCCGTAATCTGAACTTTACCACAGTTGTAATACTAAATTCTATAAATGGTCTCAAGTGTGGTCTGAAACGTTACAGAAAACATTTTATAGCTTAAAATTCGCAATGACTCATTTCAGATGATTCCAAAACCCTATCTAGTAAAATGTATTCCAAAAAGTATAATGCTCAGAGCTAAATTTTGACCCCAACGTACATTGATCCGCCTAATAAATATCCTTTAAGCTGTTCCTTCTGAAACGTTGTATAAAAAAAGTTATAGTGAAAATTCCACGGTGTCTCGATGTAGCAGCGAAACACTTCAAGACCTTGAGCTCGATACCATATGTTAAGAACCAAACTCAATATAGCATAGAAAACCCGTAGAAAAGTAACTCTCAACGCCTTGAAAAAGTAGATAATTTTAGATAATAAGCTCTCTTCGAGGGGCAACCTCCTTTACCCCACATAAATATTCAAATGTTCAAGTACCGATGATTCAAAATGAAAATGTTCTCCTTGGTATATATAGGAGACTAGAGGTTTAATGGCCTAAAGCCGACATAAAATAACATTACTAATCTAAATTACAACTAATGGCCTAAAGCCGACATAAATAAAATAACATTACTAATCTAATATGCCCCAATTAAGTGGTAATGAGCCAATATTAGGGCTTAACATTCAGATTCCTTCTATAGATGATTTTTCCCCAGAATATCTTACAGAACTGCATGAAGACACAATCCTTGACAGGAGAATGAGAACTTCAAAACGAGGAAATGTGGAGTATCTTTGAGTTGGTCTTAAAGGTACAAATCCAAGCAAGGCCAAGTGGATTGAGGTTGGAAAAGTGAGGGAACTATACCCTCATCTTCAGATAGACTAAAAATAGTCTTTTGGGGATCCAAAAGCTTTCTAATGGGGAGGTGTGATCTAGGGGATTAAATTTTGCTCAAAATTAAAAGTTATTGGAATCCCTTCAAATCAAACAGGAGCATAGGTCTCATCTTCATGAACCCAACGCAACTCATTTGGGGTCAAACGGACATCGGATGAGAGAGATATCGCATTCTGTTCAAAATGACCAACAAAAAAAAAAACAATTGTACTAATTGTACAGTCCGTACAGTTCGTATGGATGCTGACGTGGAGACCGTACGACACGTGGCAAGGCCATACGACATATGGCATACAACCATGTGGACAGTTGGCAGTTGACGTGGTAGATATTGGTTGGCAGATGTGGACGAATAGTCTGCTGACACGTGGCATATTTTGTCCAATGGTTTGGTGCCACGTGGCCCAGTCGTGGGCTGCCACATGGCACCCTGTTATTGGTTGGTTGTATAAAATTTATTTGGAGTCCACCGGACTTGACCCCGTGACCTCCACCCGCATGCAAAGTCTTTGCAAAGTCCACCAACCAACGCGCCATAACATATTTCTTATTATATATATGGTGTGAATTATATTTAAGTTTGAATGTTTTAAAATTGTCACGGGGGTCGGGCTGGGGCTTAGCCCCAGCCCACTGTTATATTGTTTATGTCATATGGCCACCGGTTTAAAACCTTTGCACGCACACATTTCAAACTTTAACCCTCGGTCGTATACATTGCAATATGTCCACGGGCGCGCGACATGTTTTAATCATAGCCCTTTTTATATGAGCCTGGTCACATGTGTTTGTGCATAGAACCACTGACGTCCCTAACCGTTGTCATTTGATTGGACTTGGCCCCTTTTATATGTGTGCGAGGTCATGTGGTGGCCATGTGCCCATGGGCCTTGGCGGTTAAGGGCCAGCGCGTAACCGTCCTACAGTTTGTACCAGTTGTGCGGTTGCGCCCAGTGCTGGGTTTTTCCACATTTATGCACGTGGGGGCTAGGTTGAGGAGGCAAGGGTGCATTTTGGCAATCCAGAGACAACAAGTTTGAAGGGGAACTTCCAGGAAGCCTATCTTCTTCAATTTTTGGCCAAACGAGGTGCCGAAAAAGCCCAGCTAGGAGTTTTTGGACATTCTGAAGCCATTGGAGCCATCTATTTGGCATTTTGAGCATTTCAAAGCACATATTTGAGCACTTTGAGAAAATAATACAAAAGATCCATTGGAAGCTGGAATAGGAGATGTAGCCCAAGAGATGAGTGAACTCCTTTATCATTTGTTGTGTTATGTGTTTTATGTTCACTGTTTATTACTATTGTTTATATGCATCTTGAATGAGTAATTTCCATAAAAGTTGTGTTGCAAAATTGATCCATTTGCATTTTAACACTTGAAATAAATCTTGCAAATATTTTCAAGAATACAAGTCTTCTTCATTTTTAGATCACCAAATGTAGGACCCATCTAGGATGTTAGGCAATTAATCACTCATTAAATACATAGGCATTAACAAATTTAATTTAACATAATTTCATTGATTTTCATTTCCACAACTCTTTCACATTTGCTCAATGATAACTATAAATAACATGATGAAATAAGTAATATGTTAAGTCTAAGATTTAAAACTTAAAACAAAAGTACAAAAAAATACCAATGAAAATACCTCTTCCATGGTTTGTTGAAGTTCATCAATTGCAATGTATCTTTGCTAGTAGTAGGAAGATGCTTCCAACCATTCTTTTCCCTCTTGCCTAGAGTGAAACAACGGAATCCTCCCAGTCAACAAGGAGCCTAGCCAGCTTCCTATCTCCAAGAAACCTTTCGGTTTCTTGGCCCTCTGTGCTCGTGACTCCAAGAACATCAAAGCACAAATTCTCAAAGAAAACCATCATAAGAACTATATCTTCCAAAGATTTCACAACCTCTCATCATACTCCAAACCTCCTTCCCTCCTCTCCTCACCGCTTCTTCTCCCTATTTATCAAATTTCCATACACCCTTCCCCAAGTCTCCTCAACCACCCTCATTATTATCCATCAACCTCCCTTATCTAGATTTTTGGGAAAATATTAAAATAGAATTAAAATATAAATGACTTGCATTAAACAACAATAAATAAAATGCAAAGTCTTTCTTCTCATGCTAGCTAATAAATGCAATTTGACAATTTTCCCCAAAATATACATAACAACCCACCATGTTCATTTAATTCATCATACCAACCATCAATCAAAGTCAAATAAGGTATTTAATGCTTCTAGATATTTTGAATGCAATATAATTTACATATTCAATAAACATTCAATTAAATAGTTAATAATCTACTTTAATAATTCATACATTAATTAATTGTACTAGTATACATGGGTAGGGTATGTATGCATAGCTAGCAGACACATATCTCATGCATGTACCAACGATAAACAATCATTGCCCCTAGAGCACAATTCCTATATGATCACCAAGACATGTAAGACAACAAATCAAGTAATGCATCATTTAATAATCTTAATGAACAAAATTACACCAATCCATCAATAACTCATTATCACACTTAAAATATCAATAGGAATTCAAAGAGGGTTTTAAACATGGTAGGAACCAAGTGAGTAAACAATAGTGGCACCTCTAATCCTCAATCAATATTCTCAACTAACATCGAAGCGTCCTTCCTTCCTAATCTACTTCCATCTTCCATCCTATCATTTCCTTTATTGGACTAAGTTGGAGCATCAACTATATTGACCTAACTCTAGATAGAACCTATAAATGGAAGTGTCATACATCTCGACCAAGCTTCCCCAACAGGCAACTAGCAGTCGCCATCAC
Organism: Picea sitchensis; assembly: GCA_010110895.2. Classification (NCBI taxonomy): domain Eukaryota; kingdom Viridiplantae; phylum Streptophyta; class Pinopsida; order Pinales; family Pinaceae; genus Picea; species Picea sitchensis. The sequence continues at coordinate 130,746 of SNQJ01S0045605.1, read as the reverse complement.
ATGTCTAGGGGAGCGTGACTTCACACAACCCTCCCACGACTCTAGGTTTCAGAGGATAAACGATGGGCAATACCTCCACCCCTCCTTATAGAACTAGGGTCAACACCCTACATCAATCCATATTGTGAAACTATTGTTCTTAGAGTCATGTCATCAAACAACCACTCTGGGCAAGTTGTGTGTCCTGTCAAAACCACACTCACCACAAATCATAGCAATATTTCAAATCATAAATTAAATAATGAGTACAACATATAGCATATACTATCTTCTTGATGTCTACGACATCCAAGTAAGCTCAACACTATAATCATTTGGTTATCGCATAGCTCATTAACCTGTAAGTTAATCCACCAATAACTCATATCTATGCATATACATAATAATTTCATATAAGGATCCATATATGTATCGACGTTCAATTTAAGAAATGCATGTTTATTTTATCATGCCTGACATCTGTTATGCATTCACATCATAACTTGAACTAGTATCCACGTACCTAAATTCCACATTTTAACTTGCATGTTTAAACAAACCAAAGAGCTATCATCATCATGAGTATATAACAGTGAAAATAATATCGTGCAACACATAATTAGGTCAAGATGTACATATCTCAAATATCTATCCCAATCTAACTGAGCCCAAACAAATGTTAAAAATTGAATTACTAAGATGAGTAAACAATCAATGTTCTAACTCCCTAAAGGTCAAGATATGGTGCGTTACACCTACTTAGAATGTTGATACAAAACATAAGCATCACAATCGAATAATTTCACATTTGAGTAATTACGAGATGACTTGTTCATACCTCTTCCTGAATATTCCTGTCTTTTGCAACCGATGGTGATCGAGTTACCAGATAGCACAATCGCTTATGTCCACAACTATTGTTGCAACTTAGCATTATTGAACATGTCTATTCGATCCCATCTTCCTTGCAATGCTTTATAAGTTCCATGGATATGAACTTACCTTCATCATATATTCTTAAACACTTGATTGACCTGCCAACACATCAACCTTTCTATAGACCCACCTTTATAACCTAAACACACTACTCCACTTCGAACTTTTCAATCAAAAAATTTTTACCAAATCCAGTCAAACCAACCCAACCCAAGTGAACCTTTGTCACTCACCTCCAAGGACTTTACACTGGAGTCTCAGTGGTCCACCTTAACATGAACATTCCCTAAACCAAATTCGGCCAAGCCGGCCAAGTAAGCCTTCACCACTTACCTCCAGACCCATTTACAATGGAGTTCACCAATCATTTTATAAGCTTAATTACATGCAATCAATGGACACAATACCACGGGATACCCAAAAAACATGTACCCGGAAAACCACCTGCTTTGACTTGAAACCCAGATTTAACTCATTAACTCTTTCACCGAGTCAAGGTTAACCCAACATACATGCCCCTCCACATATTCAATCTACCTAAATCTGTGTCTACTCTTTTCATAGGTGACCTAATAAATCAGGGTATGCATGCCTATCTAGGTCTTACAAACATATGTCCATTTACATACAATCAATAATTTTTACAACTCCAAAGTAAATACAATTTGTTTTTCACAGTGACTCAACCATCATCGCTCTTGTTGTTCAAGCGACTCAACCATCATCGCTCTTGTTGTTCAAGCATATCGTGCATCTTGAGGTTACATAACTCAAGGTTATTATTTCCATTAAATTTCTCCATTAACTTAGAACTCTTCCATTAACACAAACACCAACTCTTTCCACACAAGTCAAATAAAATTTCTCACCAAACCATTAGGAATCTTTCCACGAATCAAATAAAATTTCTCTCCAATAAACAAGTGCACAACTCCTAAGTAAATTTATATTAAAAAACCACCCCACCCAAAATATATATATATATATATATATTTCAGAGAGAAAAAAAAAACAAATTACCCCACTATCATAAACTTCAACCCCTTTTCTAAACCAGCAAAATTGGGTGGACTTGTCAAAGTATACCACTTCATATACAATAACCAACCTAGTTTTAAGAAATTCATTTTAAAAAATTATACCTTCACCAATCTTTATTAACTGCATACGAGTTCATATCAATAACCTTTCCCGGATATAGCACCCTCCTTGTTATGCAGCGATGAAAACCAATTTTCGCGCCTCTCACACGCGTAAAGAGAAACGATCCTGGCAATTTCGAGTTATAACACTTGTTGCACGCGTTATGAGTGAAGATCCACGGGTTTATCAACAATGAGCCATCCAATATCGCGTCCTCGGCAGCCTCGGTCTTTTTTTTCTTCTGTCCACTCGAGCAGAATGCGCTCGTCCTCTATCTCACGGTCTGTTTAGCTTTGATCCAACAACCGACTTTCGATTTCTTTTGCATATTCGATTCTGAACAAGTATTTTCCCTTGGCTCTTATATTCTTCAACTCTGTTATCTGATACCATTTGTTAGCATTTGTTAGGCAGTTCAAGTAAAACAAAGCATAAATAAAGCATAAAATTGTGACAGTAAACTAAACACAATACAATAACAATCACACATTTGACAAAGTGATTTTATGTGGAATAATTACTAGGGCAGCAGCTAAATAGTTGTTGGTGAAGGCCAAAAAACTGATAAGATAAAACAAATCCTTAAAAAAATATATTAAATTTTATTATTGATTAACAAATAAAAAATTATAAAAATAAAAATATAATTATAAAGTAAAATTCATTAAAACAAATTTACTCAGTATAAAAATAAAAATATAATTATAAAGTAAAATTCATTAAAATAAACTTAAGTTGAGATTATCAATAATTTTCTCATTTATAGACAATAACTCAGTCCCTAGAACGCCTCAGGGAATACTCACCTAAAATTTGTATAGCACTGTGGTTGGAACGCTAATGCCTATCTTGGCGTTCACCTTAAAAATGATAGCGAAATCATCTGTTGCACCAATAACAAAAACGATAGCGAAATCGTCCATGTTCAGAGATCCGCTGCACCAATGACAAAAAAGATAGTGACAAAAGATGATCAGATTTGAAAAGCATGCTCAGTGGATAATCAACCAAAACTAAAAACAACATTCAAAAAGATTAATACATACATGCAAATACCAACGTCTTCTACAAATACCAGCTCCTTCTGTAGCTTATTCGGAAAGATTTATAATCACACATCAAACATGTTCAGAGATCTGCTGCATCAATGACAAAAAAGATAGTGAAAACGGAAAGATTTATAATCACACATCAAACATGTTCAGAGATCTGCTGCATCAATGACAAAAAAGATAGTGAAAAAAGATGATCAGATTTGAAAGGCATGCTCAATGGATAATCAACCAAAACTAAAAACAACATTTAAAAAGATTAATACATACATACATCAACCAAAACTAAAAACAACATTCAAAAAGATTAATACATACATACAAATAACATCGTCTTCCCAGCGCCTTATGTAACTTCTGCTCGTAAAGATTTATAATCACACATCAAAGCCAAGCAAAAAGCTGGCTAAATCGCAACCCAAAGCTTCGAAGTTCCATGGAAAAAATTATCTTTGAACATGTAAAACAAAATGCCCACCAGAAGAGATGAAACGCCATGATAAATGTGGCATCCAGAGTAATCTCCTAGTGTGGCATAAATTGCATTTCAGGGTAATTAATTATACCTGGTGGTGTTGGAATTACTCAAGCGTGTAAATTAATTCGTTTATCTTTCAACATGTAAAATAAAACGCCCACTCATAATTTCATAGTCCTCTATTATTCTGTTATAAAAATATAAATTAAGGGTTGTGCTTCATTTATTTGGTGTTAATATTTTAATTTATGTTAATCACTTAGTCGTGGTAATAGTTAGCTATCAAAGTAATTTTTAAATATGATTATAATAATAAACGGATGTCTTTATAATAGCTAGGAAGTTAATGATTGAACTCAAAGCCATTTATTTTGTGTGACTACTAAGAATATTCCAGTCATATTTAATCTTGTCCATAGAAAACTTATTAAACACTAAACCCCTATTAAATCTGCCCATTATCAATAGGTGTACGTCTTTAGGCTTAATTATTCAATAATCATCCTCTCTTTGCATACACACTGCACTCCACACTTTGTATCTTGCTCACACACTCCTGATATAGCTGCATGCATGTGACCGCATAGGAAATTAGTTGAATGAAGCTTCTTTAATGCATTTTGTGGCCAAAGGCTATTTTTCCATAAAAAGAGTAATCATAGTACATTTATTTTAAAACACTTTTAATGTGATCATCTAATTCTCTGAAACTAATCATTTCCTCGAGCCTGAATAGAGGATAGATTTTCCCCGGAACTTTTGGATCCCCGATTAGAACAATCTCATGTAGAAGCTCAGATAATCCCTTCTTTAACTTTTCTACTTTCATCAGCCATTCCAGAGTCTATTCATTTTCCTTCAATTTAGAAAGGATCTTCTTCTGTGTAAAACTCATAACGCTGATATTGGTTTTTGTGGAGGAACCTTTCCTCAAGCCATGTTGTCGAGCCTTTAGACAAGCTATTGGAGAAGAAAAAATACAAATAAACTTGTCTTGAATTTAGATTATCTGGGTTTCAAGGAGATGCAGGAAGATCCATAAAAGATGCATTATGTGAATCTAAGATACAATCTGAATATCTAGAAAGATCATCTTGGCTATTCCTATCTACCAAATTCTGTGAACTGCATGAATGTGATGCCATAGAAACATAATGCAACGCAGTCTCTGATTCCTGCTCCTCACCGGCTTGAAAGAATACCATTCTGGCATCCAACATCCTTACCCCCATGCAATGAAGGCCGAGTGTGTCTCTAACCAAGCATAAATTCAGGTGAATTCCAAACTGAAGGCTGAAGCTTCATACCAGACCAAGGAATTGCAACTGAAACACCCTATGATATAAAGTGTTAATGTGACCAAGAGAACTTTTCATGCCTTGCACCAGAGCCACAAGGGCTCTCATGATTTCAAATATAAACGTGTGAATCTTTACTTTCACAAATAAAATGCTTCTCATCTGGAGAAAATGATGCAGAAATTTGATTGCAGGTGTTGTGAAAACCTTTATACTTGAAAACAAGCTCTAAACCATCAAAAATTCAAACACGTGAAGGATGTTATCCATACTTTCATGAATCTCCTTCTTAATTGCCATGAGCATTTTTGACCAATTTAATTCTGACACCGCAGTTCCTTCAACCTATACATAATCAACCAATCAAATTGACATTTTACGTAAACAATGTAAATAGTAATGTATGAAAACCTACCTAATTGGTATAATTATGTGACTAAACCCTAACAATAAACAATGAATTATTGAATACTAAATAAATATGAAAAATTATAACAACACCTAGAGGCATTACATGGAAACTAGACACATTAGCCATTAAAATGTTGAGGCCAAATGTAGTACAAAGAATACCAAGAGAATGTGAAGATTAGGTTATTGTTCCTTGTTAGAATAATGAACATCTAGAATCTATTAAAATAGAATATAGTTTAGAGTTTGTTTTCATTGGTAGAATCTATTAAAATAGAATATAGTTTAGAGTTTGTTTTCATTGGTACGCATATAGAGGTGAAGGTGGTTTGAGATCCACTTTGATAGGAGTGGGTTTTAATCTATAAATGTATATTATTTCTCTTATTAAATTAAGCTTCTAGAGCATCCTCTCACTTGTGTGTGGTTTATTTCGAAGTTTTTATATGGTATCAGACCTCAGGTTGAGATCCGTGTGAGGAACCACACCACTTTTGGTTCAGTGAAGAGAGTCGACCCGCCATTGTTTGTGAAGACGTTTTCCATCGCTGCTGGAGTTTGCAATCACTGCTGGAGATAGCGTTGAGACTGTTACCTAGAGTGACGTGGGACCGCGTTCTGTGTTCCCTCTAGCTGCGTGCTGTAGCTGCTATTTGCGCTGTAAAAAGCATTTTATGTTCCTTCACTCCGCATTCACGACCTGAGTGCTAGTATTTGAGTGTTGTCAAGTGAATATATAGATCGTTGTTACCGGGATCGCCGGTGTGTTTTCAAGTGTGTTTAAGATCGTTGTGGTATCAATGTTGAACGAAATCCCTCTTTGAAATCGTTGTTGTCGCTTGGCATATTTGTTGCGGTGTGGATAACATTTGAGTGTTGTTATTTGCTGCATGAGATCCCTCTTCGCGCGATCTCGTATCTGCATTCGAGTTGTGTTCGATTGAGATCGTTGTTTGGTGGGTGCTTGAGGAGCGTGTTTGCTTCTGTGTGGTGGGCGCTTGAGATCACTGAGAGCTCCTGCGATATTCCTCTGTGTGGGTGCGTCCTGAGGAGCAGTTGGTGTTGTGGTATACACAACTCGGTGTGTGCTATGCGTGTTGTTGGCGCTGGTATATACAACTCCGTACTGTGTTCGTTGGTGGATCTGCTTGCGTACGTGGTGTCTGCGTGCATTGCACCATAATCATTCCTGCGTGGAGCTACGAGAGGAGCTGCCTATGTATTGCAATCTGAGCACTAGTGTATTCGCACCTGAGTTCGATTGCTGCGTGCTTCCTACTTTATTATTGCGTGTTCGATTGCCATCGGCTCTTCATTACTATTGCTGCGTGCTATATACGCTGTCTTTTTTAAATATTCGCCAAGATTTAAGTTTGTTGAGGTGAAGCTTGTCTGCAGCAGAGAAGGAGCTCACAAGGTATTAGTCAGTTATTTACTGTTTCTTTAAATTGGCTAATAATCATTGAATTATTTGTGGAAGAAAATGGTGAATCCTCTTGTTGAGTCATATTTAAATGAGTCTATTAAACTTACTAAACTTAATGGCTAGAATTATGTAAAATGGAATTTTAAGATGACCACCATTCTAGAGGCATATATCCTATGGACTATTGTCAAAGGTGATGAGTCCAAACCCACTGTTGTTGCCTGAATTCCATATTGGGATAGGTAAGAGATGAAAGCGAAAGTGTTGTTGCGGATGTCTGTAAAGGACAACATCATTCCTTATATAAGGGACTATAAAACTTCTAAAGAGAAGTGGGATATTCTCAAAGGAAAGCGAAAGTGTTGTTGCGGATGTCTGTAAAGGACAACATCATTCCTCATATAAGGGACTATAAAACTTTCAAAGAGAAGTGGGATATTCTCAAAGGTTTGTACGAAACCTCTAATGCAACCCGGATCTTATTTTTAAAAACTAAGCTACTATCTATCAAAATTGAAGCCAATGAAAACATAGTAATTTTGTATCCAGACCAACACCCCCTACCTTTGATGAATTGGCTGGTATCCTCATTCAAGAAGAAGAAAGAATGAAGAACTATGACCGGGACTCAAGTAGCTCAGATTTGGCCTTGATTGCAAAAGGTAGAAGGTCATACCGAGGTAAACCGTGGGACAAGAACATAGGTCGGTTTCAAGCAAAGCAGAAAGGTATGACACGTCTTGATTCTTATGTTAAGATAAATATTGAATGTGAATATTGTGGAAAACCTGGACATCTTGCTAAAGATTGTTATAGAAGAAAGAATCATGAATCAAATCAGAGATATAAAAGACATAATGGAAATTATGTGCATAAAGACACGTCAGTCAATGATGGATTTAAAAACCTTAAGTTTTTTTATTTATGAAGAAGCGTTGTCTATTGAAATTGATGATGAGAATGCATGGTTCATAGATTATGGTGCATCATCTCATATGACCTGTAATAGAGAATGGTATGATGAATATTATGAGAAAATTGATGGCACACACATTTACTTATGAGATAACAGATCACATAAAGTCCAAGGCTATGGAGTAATAAGTGTGAACTTACCTAATGGACAATTAAGACAGATTCATAATGTGATGTATGTTCCTGGTATTAAAAAGAATTTGATAATAATCTAACAATGGAATTTTGGTAATAATCTAACAGTGGAATTTGATAATAATCTAACAGTGTATGTTTCAACTATCACCAATAATAATCTAACAGTGGAATTTGGTAAGTTGAGGTGTGTTGTGAAATATATCCAGAATCACTACAGGGTTGTTTCCATAGGTACCAGGGTTGGTGGATTGTATAAGTTGGATGTGAAAATGAAGTGTCATGTTGCATTGACATCCACAACAATTTCAACAGAAGAGTTATGGCACCACAGGTATGGGCACCTAAATTACAATGATTTGATGTTGTTGTAAAGGAAAACTATGGTAGAATGTCCTACTGTTATGAAGAATGACCATTTTCCATGTGAAGCATGTGCACTTGGTAAACAACATAGAGAGGAGTTTCCCATTTGTTAGCACCAGAAGTCACCTCTGGATTGCGGCAGAGGTAATCCCAGTACCCATCAGGTTATATGTCACAATTAATGGATTTAAAGAGGTCAAATGGGGCAGACTAAAGAGAATATCGTTTTAACTCAAAAAACTGGGGCGGTATGCACAAGCAAATGAGGTCTTGATCAACTTCAGCCAGTAAGTCATAGTAAGGGTGAGTAGGAGGAAGAAATTGAGGAGAAGATGTAAAGGTCTGCGCTAGACATCAGGTCTTCCAACATGCTTAATGAGGAAAAACTTTGAAAACAAGATCCTCTTGAATTCGAGGTTTCAAGAAACTGAAAACGTTATAACTGCACTGCAATCAAACATCCATTACAACACAATCACCACAATCCATGTGAATCCTTCGATCATGAACATTTAGTATCAGACACAGACAAGATAGAAATAGAAGTTGGCTTTCATTAAACAAGAAACCTCATATCAAGTTACATAACCAAAGAACCAGAGCTTCATTAAAACATTACAATACAGGAGCTTAGCTCGACCATTGACCTTAACAAAATATCAAAACTGAGTATATATACTCAAAACTGCTACAACTACCAGGAGAGTGATCGGACCCCTGCATTCAAATCTTCCAATCGAGCCCTCTTTGTCAGACTGTGCGAGCATTCTTATGTCAAACGCGAGCTCAAACCAGCATGGGTTTTGCAAGAAACTATGCTCGCAGGAGTACCACGGAATGACGGTTCAGTCCCTACGGCCGGACCTTCCATTTATGGAGTGAGCCGAGGTTTCAATCACCAATACTTTTTTCATTAACTTCCTTCATCGAGATCAGGGCGGGACTTAACGCCCAGGGATCTACCATGCGCTGCTAGAGGCCCTTCGAGTCAACCTGACACCTTGAAACCATGATGGTATCATTCTTTAACTCACACGGGCATCTTCGGCTTTTGGTGCAGGTCTCATGAAATTCACACTCATTCATTTGCGCTCCCAAATTTCATGGTGCCATTTTCTCCTTTGTCGCATTTGTCCTACATGCAACCTCGGGCCATAACCATGGGCCCAACTCCTGGGTGCATCGTGATTTCACGTTTTGGGGGCCTTCCCATCACTTGATACCCTATATTGTGAAATTTTCCTTCTTCAGATCAACGGTCGGATCTTCTATGCATCTGACGACCACTATTTCTTCCTTGGAACTCCACCTTTGTCGGCTCTATGCTATGGGCGCCAACCTTTCCTCCTGGACATGCTTCCATATGACATCGGGCTATGACCACGGACCCAACTCCTGGGCGCTTCGCGACTTCACATTTCAAGAACTTGCGCCTTGCTCCATGTTGAAACCTCTGACTCGCGAAATCACGATTTCGCTTATCTATTTCCACGTGCCCCTCTAGTTTAGACGGTCCAGATCATTTCGTGATTTTTTACTTCGTGATTCCTTATGACTCTTGCCTTTGTACTTCCCGAGTTCTGAAAACGTGAAATATTGATCTTTCGCCACATGCCCTTCCCCGCTCCAATGGCTAGGATTTACCTCACGACTTCGGACCTTTGTCTGACGTTAAACTTCGCACAACTTTATGATCTCGATCGCCCAAGGGCCGCAAATATTAAATTCAAATGGAATCTCCTTTGCTGAAAACCAAACTTGCTCACTCGCTTGATTTGAGTCCATATTAGACCGCTCTAAGTGTTTCTCTTCGTGCTCATGGTTGAGGCCTACGTAAAAATTAAAAAATGGACGACTGGCTAAGGGTTCGGGAAAACAGAAGGATCAATGACAGAGGTAATGAAGATGAGTGCTTAAACAAAAAAGGGGAAAACAAAATGACTTTTCCGGCTGAAGGGGGAAATTTAAAGACATGGCATGCGAAAGAGAGAAGAACAGGGCATGGGCATAGACTCGGGTATAAACCACCAACTCACAGGACCTTGACAAGTTCATGTGATAACACCATTCATACAAAGAAAATACAAACATATATTCTTGAATTAATTCATAATGATGTATGCAGACCTATGCAAACTAGGTCACTTGGTGGTGCTTCCTACTTTCTTATTTTTGTTGATGATAGATCTAGATATACATGGGTCTATTTCATAAGGAGAAAGCATGATGTATTTGAGTACTTTAAAGAATTCAGAACTATGAATAAACAACAGACAGAAAAATGTATTAAAGTTCTCAGATCTGATCAAGGTGGTGAATTTACATCATGTGCATTTAAAAGTTATTGTAAATTTCATGGGATCCAACAACAATTTACAGTACCTCATACACCTCAGTAAAATGGTGTTTCCGAGAGAAGGAATAGAACACTGGTAGAGTGTGCTCATAGTATGCTTCAAGGTAAAAACATTTCTAATGGTTTTTGGGCAGAATTCGTTAATACTGTTGTTTATTTAAAGAATCAAAGTCCAACTAAGAAATTATATTTTCAAACTCCTTTTGTGATTATTTATGGTTATAAACCTGATGTCAGCCATTTAAGAGTATTTGGATCCACTGCCTTTGCACATATTTCAAAGGATGAGAGAAGAAAACTTGATGCGAAGTCAATCAAGTGTGTTTTTATTGGGTATTGTACTGATCAAAAAACATACAAATTGATTGATCCCAGTTCACATAAATTGTTTGAAAGTAGAGATGTGATGTTTCATGAGAATGCAGATAGAGTTGATACAATGAATGATGCACATGCTTCTCATAATGATAGTGATGAACATGTCAAAATAGATGCAATGGTTAAACAAGAGCAAGAACAAGTATAGGTTCGAGAATGGAATGAATGAAGTATGGACACTTCAAGTAGTCAAGATACATCAAGTGGAGAAGAGTCTCCACAGAGCAGGAGACGAGATGAAAGCAGTGAAGGACCAAGGAGGTCATCACGACAAACTCAGCCACCTATAAGGTATAAATACTATGTATTTATGTCTCATGTAATGAATGTTGTAGAACCTATAAACTATGATCAAGCTAAAGAACATGAAGAGTGGAGAAATTCTATGAATGATGAATATGATTCCCTTATGAAAAATAAAACATGGGAATTAGTTGAACTACTTGAAAACAAAGTCCCTATTGGAAGAAAGTGGTTGTATAAATCTAAATTTAAAGCAGATGGTAGCATTGATAAATATAAGGCAAGATTAGTTGCAAAAGGATATTCACAAAAGGAGGGAATTGATTATGAAGATACTTTTGCACTAGTAGCTAAATTGAATACAATTAGAGTATTGATTGCATTAGCTAAAAAACATAATTGGAAAATACATCAGTTAGGTGTCAAATATTCTTTTCTGAATGGTGATTTAAAGGAAAGGGTTTATTTGGTTCAACCTAAAGGTTTTGTCAAGCAGGGACAGGATCATCTAGTCTACAGGTTAAGGAAAGCATTATATGGTTTGAAACAGGCACCGAGATCATGGTATGTAAAGATAGATACCTTCTTTTATCAGAATGGGTTTGTGAAAAGAAAAAATGATCCTAACCTGTATATTAAGAAAGATGAAGAAGGAAATGTTGCTTTAATATCTTTGTATGTGGATGGTCTCATTATTACATGCAATGCATGCAAGTTAATTGAAGAAATTAAAGTTCAGTTGTCTCAAGAATTTGAAATGAAAGATCTTGGCAAATTGCATTATTGTTTAGGAATTGAGGTTTGGAGAGAGCCTGGTAAAACATTGATCACTCAAAGTAAATATACAAAATAAATTCTTAGAAAGTTCAATATGAGTGAATGTAAAGCTATGTCAACTCCCTTAGAACAAAATGCAAAGTTGTACAATGAATATGGATCTAAAGAGGCAAATGGTACTTTATATCGTCAGTTGGTGGGAAGTTTTAACTACCTCACCACTACGAGACCATACATTGCATACTTAGTTAGAATCCTTAGTTAGTTCATGGCTAAGCCTTCAGAGAGTCATTGGAAAGCTACAAAGAAAGTACTCTGATACTTGAAAGGAACAATAAATGTTGGTATTATGTATACTGATGATTTTGATGTTGATCTGACAGGTTTTTCTGATTCAGATTGGGCAAGAAATCCTGATGATATAATATCTACCTCAGGATATTTATTTCATATAGGATCAGGGGTTCCATCATGGAGTAGCAAGAAGTATCCTATTGTTTCTTTGTCATCAACAGAATCTGAGTATAAAGCCTTGACTAGTGCCACCTATGAAGTTGTTAGGTTGCGGGGAATTCTTCCAGATGTCGAAGAGGAGAAAAATGTTCCAACATGCATGAACTATGACAATCAAAGTGCTATCAAATTGTCACACAATCCAATATATCATTCAAGATCAAAACGCATCTAGCTACAACATCACTTTGTGAGAGAGAAGATTGAATCAAATGAAATTGATTTGATATTTTGTAATACTAATGATAATGTGGCTGATATATTTACCAAATCTCTTGGTAAACTTAAGTTTGAAATTTTTAGAAGCAAGTTAGGTGTCGTAGAAAATTTGTTTCTCCATTAAAGGGGGGTGCTAGAATAATGAAGAAACATCTAGAATCTATTAAAATAGAATATAGTTTAGAGTTTGTTTTCATTGGTACGCAGATTGAGGTGAAGGTGGTTTGAGATCCACTTTGATAGGAGTGGGTTCTAATCTATAAATGTATATGATTTATCTCATTAAATCAAGCTTCATGAGCATCATCTCACTTGTGAGTGGTTTATTTCTAAGTTTCTATATTCCTATCACCACTACTATTACATAGGGGTTTCATAAGTGCAAATCCCAGATAATGTCATGGAATAAAACATTGGACATCATTTTGACATACACATTAATTAACTCAATTATGCACTAAATGAAAAAAGGGCGACTCAAGATGGGTGAAACTTCCCTTGGAAAAGAGCACGAAAAATGATCAGACTCAGGTAGCATGACATTGACATAAGTTCACGATGCAGGAGGCAACGCAAAATTTCCATGTGTTTGGAAGAGTACCCAAACGAAGGAGGACACATCTCTATGTAGCGATAACATCTTCCTAAGGTCATATTAGATCCCAAATCTTGACGAACAAACAAAATGATGTGCTTTGTCCAAGGGTGACTCATTATGCTAGCAAAAAAAGAATATATATTTCCCGTCCTCTTTTTGGATTTTTTTTTTATTTTTTTGTCTTTTTCAATTTTTTAAAGAGATTGAAAAAGAAAAAAAGAATGCTACGTTACAAGGGAGGAACGAGTGTCACAAGCATACTAGTTCCAAGTGCAAGGAACACACTAATTGTCATAGAAAGGAAACATGTGTAGGAAAAGGACACTCGGGGAAAATTCCTCCATGGGTCAAGGTGTCAGGTCATAGAGGCAAACTGCTACAAGGCTTGTGTATAAGGCATGCTTCAAGGGTTCAATTGAGAGCAACATGGAGCCGAAATTAGGCCAAAGATGCAGAGATACAAATGTGATTAGAAAGACACAATGAAACCCCCTTCAATGTAATTTTTAACGATCCCAGAGAAGGTAAGCTCGATAGTTTTTCATTTTTAGAGAGTCTGAAAAAACTTAAAAGAAGACTCCGCTAGGGTACCTTTTTAGAAAATGGTCTAGTTGGTTTGAAAAAGGGATAAAATTGCACTGAAAATACGTCTATTCAAAACCATTTTAACGAGTGTGACAAAGACAAAATCACTAGGAAATCTTTTCAATTTTAATGAGTCTGAAAAGAGATTAACTATGGACTCACAACCATTTTCTATATTTAGTCTCCTTAGCCTGAAAACATATAAAATTTATTGAGGGGAAATCTCTCGGCGAGATGAATCTCCTGAGGTGTACATTTTTCCTCCATAATCCATAGGCCTGAAAAAGGGGTAAACTCATGCCAGTATATTTTCTTCTATACCAATTTAATGAGTGTGAAGGAACAAGGTCACTCGACGATATTTTCAATTTTAGGGAGTCTAAAAATATCTTAACTATGGAATCTGTGGGGGATGTTGTTCTAGACCAATTTGACGAGTGTGAAGGAACAAGGTCACTCGACGATATTTTCAATTTTAGGGAGTCTGAAAAGAGATTAAATATGGAGTCTAAAAAGAGTCCCTCGGGCCCAAAAAAGGGTTAAACTTATACCTGAGAATACTCTTCTAGCGAACCGAAGTTCCTAGAGTATACCTTTGTTTGTGAAATTGACCATCCGTACCGAAAAGGGGGTAAACTACCGCTGGATAGGCATGCCTTCAAGTTTTAGTTTGGAGAGTGTGAAGGACAACAAGATCGCTCGACAATCTTTTCATGTTTAAAGAGTCTGAAAAGGGATTAAATAAGACTCCAAAAGGTTACTTTTCTCAGTTAATCCATACAAGATTGAAAAGCATAAATGTAGTCTCATTGGATGTTGCTTTCGTATTTCAAAGCGAGCTTTAAAAAAAACAAAGTATGCTCATTTTTGGGAGTCTCGAGGGTGAGGCCCAGAGTGATGATGCATCAGATGTATGAGGCTCAATCTCGTAATCATGACAGGACTAACAAGGACTCTCGAGCCTAAAGTCATTAAAGACAACATGGACGCCAACATGCAATAAGGTTCTATCTAGGGCATCCATGTAAAGTTAGGCTCTACCACTAAATTACGACACTTCTAAAGCAGCAATGACAGTTCTGTGTCACACTTCGGTGGAATCGATCCTATGGCAAAGCATAAAAGACAATGAGATGCAGAAAGTGGAGGTGGAATCCTAACTTATATGCAAAAAGTTGGAAAAACAAATTTTACCAAAGGACCTTTAAAAGTGACCCATCTCCCAAAAAAATTACCAAGCCAAAAGAAAAGTGCATCGTAACATTCAATAAGAAACTCAAGAACCAAATTAAATGATATCTAAGACAGAAAAAATGACAAAAGGGTTCGAAAAAGTGGCAAAAAAGGCCAAAAAAGTCTATAAATAGAAATTGACAGCTCATTTTCACCATTGCAATTCGAAAATTAACCAAAAGGAGAAAAGGACCCTTTTTCTAAAAGAGTTTATTCTGGGAGATTCAGAGGACGAAACAAAATTTCGCTCAGACCAACTAAGTATAAACTCATCCCTCTTTCATTTCAATACTTCTTTTATGCATTTTTTTTAATTTTTTTTGGGGGGGGCTCCCTCTTAAAAAAGGGTGGCCCTACATGTACGCAGGTTGTTCAAGGACAACCCACGTATGTACATAGGAAGAGAACATTCTGCCAATGTACATACGCGACTGTGTCCAAAATAGCCCACGTACACCCTCAAAAGCAAGGAAAAATAAAATATGCAAGAGCTAACTCCCCCTTGAACTTGTCATGTAACAAGATGTATGTCCACTGGAGGGATAGGGAACACGAGGAGATTGATATATTGGTTGATGAGGACCTTGCTTCCATTGCCTCATTAAAACAATGCGAGCTATGGAAGTTCTACCAGTGTCCTCTTATGTGGGCACAACCCAGGCTACTAAATTCCATGGTGGATTACTAGCACCTGGACATAGAGGCGTTCATGATTGAGGGGAATTCGTTGACTCCAATGATCAAGGATATTTAATTTTTGACTAGCCTCTCGAGGAGAGGGGAACCAGTCAACTTGCACACATTTCCTCCTGGTCTCTTCACATCGTCGACTACATCGAGATGAACTATGAGGCGGGCACTGAGAAAGTAGGTTCTCAAGTGCCCATCAACAATATCACCAACCTATCACTGAAGGTGATCTTACTGCACATTGGGAGGATCACAGGATCCGCGGTTGTCCACCAGGCCTCCTGAGTGCACATGTATCGTTTCATGCAGTGCCTTGATGCACACATTTTTGAATGGAGCATGACCATGGTTACTTGCATGAAGAGGCATCTTACAGATTGTCCTGAGTGTAGCAAAAAAAACTTCGGGTTTGGTACCATTCTGTGCTCGTTATTCTTTGAGAGGGTACCCAACCTGAGTCATAGAGAGACAGTGCAAGGGCATGTGGCCTCCTTCCCAGTGGTGTGTAGATGGGCGACATTCTTTCCACAAAAGGGGGGAGGAAGGACTATAGAGGCCTTCAAAGACACATTTTTTGACTGGTGGGCACAACAGATCCCAGCGATAGAGGACTACCCCTATGATGGAATCAACTTCTCTAGAGATCCAGATATGCCCATACCTCCTAGGGAGGAGCAAGGAGAGATAGGTACGTGTGTTTTAAAGTTATTTAATTTTTATTTTCTTTTTATATATATCATTTTTATATGCATCATAGTATTTGAAAACTATGTATTTTTTATGTACAGATGTGGGACCAGTGCGCCCGACAAACTTCTCAAGGACTAGGTGACATCCTCGACCAGAGGTAGTACCAGCTGCAATCATCAGACCAGCAGTTGCAGGGGGACCTCCAGCCGAAGAGGCTGAGAGAGTTTTGAGACGGGTGGAGCACAACCTCACTTCGCTCACTCGTGCAGTTCCTATGGCCAATATTGAGGATCTCCCGCCATTGATGCAGCTTCATGTAGTTGGGATGCCACAGACTTGGTTCCAACTCTTGCAACGTTTGGAAAACATCATTGTTCACTATAGCAGGGACAATAGGCCCCAATATTATATAGGATGGACCATCATGTACCGAGGGAACTTTTTGTATATTTTTGAGGGCATAAGCCCCGTGATGTATACCAAATTACTATTTTTGAGGCGTTCGTGCCCACCTATGTACTCTAACAATTTTCAATATATATATAGATAGATAGATAGATAGATAGATAGATAGATAGATACATACATATTTCTCTATTTCTTATTAATCACATTTTTACAAATGTATGTACACGTGTATGTGTGTGCTTCTTTTTATGTGTGTGCAATATGCCAATCTAATACTTGATTAGCTAGAGTATCTGTCATTTGATTTAAACTCCTAGGAACATGGATGTATGTAATGTAATCAAAGAGTCATTCTAAGAGACGTACCCTAAGGAAACATCGGTGTAAAGTAGGATCATAAATGCAGTAAACCCCATTTAACTGGGACACAACCATCTAAGAATCTAAGTAGACCTGGAGGTGAGACATACCATGCGAAAAAGTGTCACGAAGCAACTCTATCACTGTGATGTACTCGACGACATTGTTTGTAGCGTCACCTAGACAGATACCTCCAGAAGATAGCAACTTCCCTTGAGGTGTGAAACTCACCCAAGCTGCAGAAGCAAGCCTCTAAGTGTGTCGGCTAGCGCCGCCCGCGAACCCAAAGAACACCTCTAATTCACTTGACATCTACCACAGTGAAAAATATGACATAAATAACTACATGACCATAAAACAAAAAGACAAAAACTAATTGTATAAGAACTATACATATGTACAAGAATTCACCCAGGTGACCAACCTACGAGTAATACTTCTTGAGGTAGAACCCATTTCTAGGCTCCACCAAAGTATTTCCCTCAAAGTCAACCAAATGATAAGCGCCCTTCTTTAAGACCTCTTTCACAATGAAAGGTCTAAACCACATGGGTTTGAACTTGCCTACCCCCAGGGGATCCTTATCTCAATCATAGACCAGGACAAGGTCGCCTTCATAGAAAATCTGAGGATGAACAGACCGATCATATTGACACTTGAATCATTGCTTGTGAGACTCATTATCCAAGGCTTCATTGTGGCGTTGCTCATCGAGCTGCTCGAGATATAATAGGCGCTCCTCAAGTGGTGAATTTTATGGCAATAAATCTACTGCCAACTTTAAAGACATGATATGGAACTTTATAGGCAAGACTGCTTCTATCCCGTAAATGAGTTGAAAAGGTGAGAAACTAGTGGCAGTCTTTACAAACATTCAGTAGGCCCATAACATTGAGTACAACATCAAATTCCAATTTGACTTGGAAGAATTGATCATTCGCTGCAGAATATTCTTGAGGTACTTATTCACATCTTCCACCTAACCATTCTCTAGTGGGTAGTAGGGTGATGAATTCTCTTGCCTCAACCCAAGCTTTGATGTTAACTCAGACATCATTTTTTTCTGGAAGTGACTGTCATGGTCAGTGACAATATCCTTTGGGATGTCGAACCTTGCTACTATCTGGTTAAAAATGAAGAGATTTATTGTTTCGCCATCATTGTTAAACGTTGTCATAGCCTCGACCCACTTTGTAAGGTAGTCTACCACTACAATGATATAACAATGCCCCTTGGTTGAATATGGGTGGCATGTAGTAAAATCAATCCCCCACTTGGTGAAAGGACCAACGACAATTATGGGAAACATGGGAGCAGGATGTGCCCTCATCTTCTGAGAGAATATATAACACGGGTGTCACTTCTTGACTGACTCGACACAATCTTTGATTAACGTAGGCCAAAAGTAACCGGCTCGTAGAATCTTTTGGGTTGTTTCCAACTTAGAGAAATGACCACCACATGATCTAGTGTGGCAGTCGTTAAGAACGAGTTCCTCTTCTTCGTGAATAAGGCACTGGAAAAGAATGCAATCTAAACCTCGATGATACAAAGTGTCATCGAGGATGAGATAGTTTTGTGTCTCATGGCGTATTCATCGACACTCATAGCGAGAAGTAGAGGCGGGGCACTTCAAATTCTGGAGATAGACTAGTATATCTCCATACCAGGGGTCCGAAGATGCGATCAGAAAAAGATCTCCTTTAATAGGTGATTCTTCGAGCGTAAAATCACCTGATTCGACCGAAAGTTCTGAAATAAGTTCCGCAAAGACCAACAACTTTTGGGATTTCATGGAAACAAAATCCATGTCAAATTCCTAAAGGATAACAATCCATCTACTGATCTTTCCGCCAATGATGCGTCGTATCAACACATATTTAAATGGATTCACAATGACAATGACGGTGGTATTTCAAAGCAGGATATAATGACGGAAGCATTGGTGTTAGGGTCCCAACCCGCACATAGGTAGAACAATATATTCGGATGTAATAAAGGTCAATATTAATAAGTCCTTGCAATAAAATAGAATAAGTCGAATGTAAGAAGACCTAATAGAAGCTTCTGCTTCTAAAAGGATCTTCCTCTAGATGCTTCTTTTGATAGACATATTTAGTATAAATAAGAGTCGAGGGTATGAGAACCCTATCTTGGAGATTATTGTAATAGAGCTCTGCTCGACTAGAGGTTGCCCCCTCAAAGAGGCTCGTGAACATTTCTCTCAGAATCAAAGTGTTATATCTGTTTTATTCTTATATCATTTCATTTTTATTGTGGTGATTGTTCTGGTTATATTACTGTTATTCTACCATTTCTAGAATTTTATTTCTATTCTGCATACTTTTTATACCTGGTATATTACAAGTGGTATCAGAGCACTTTCCTTGGCAGAAATTCTGGGTAAATTTTTTTTCAATGTAGAGACATATTTAATCATCTTTAAGCCACAAAGATCTATTGTTATGCGCATAAACCCGTGGTTGAGGGATTCATATGCGCAAGAAATACAAGTGGTTCTTAAGCGCACATATGTTGGCCACCCTTGTAACCCCTGTTGATACCCCTTCGAGTGGTAGCACATCAGACAACACTTGTGTACGGATCGACCTAGATTTCCTAAAGCCCTCTTTAGATAAACCGATCGGTCGCCTAACTTCTATAGTGCCACCAAGAACAAAAATTAGGAAGATACTCTCTAGTACCTGGGTAGTCGGGTAGTATGACTAAGAGTACAGTCTATCCTCCTTAGTTAGTGCCCTAAGATATTGGGCCGAGTACTATTGTTGGACCCCGTATGTATATCAGAGAGCTATAGCACAGGGCAAACCCTTGTTTATAGAACCCTTGAATACCTAACCCTTGGGGGTAGCAACATAAACAAATCAAAACAGACAAGATCTATTGTCACGCAACTGTGTTCGGGTTGCCAAGTAACTACACGTTTCTTCCTAGTTAAGAATTTAGGAATTTCATTATTGCAGTATTCTTCAGACCGGAGTATAACTCTGCAGGTGTTAAAAAAAAAGGGTCTGGAAATTTTTTCACCATTATTCGAGACCTATTCCATTGGATTCATCTATTCGGCCTTATCACATTCATACATATCATTTTTTGGGAAAAAAATTGACCCCACCCGCCCCTTTTTGGTTCCCTCGTCCTCATGGCCCATACCCGTAACCAAGACTTGGAAGCTCACTTCAATACCTTGCAATCAAGTCTCACCAAGACCCAATAAGAAGTGAAACAACTCAGTGTCAATGTTGCCACCATCAATACAACCATACAGTTCTCAATGGAGGAAATCAAACAAGACCTGACCACCCAGCTTGAATCTATCTTTTCATCACTCTGCACCAAGCTTCATATCCCTACAGATAACCCTTCCTCACCCCCACATATTGAAGGTGAACATTCCTCTCATTCCCATAACTTTCAGCACCATTACTTTCAACGTCACCTACGCCTTCCACACGTGGATGTGACCAAATTTGATGGCTTGGACCCCACTGGTTGGGTAACCCAAATGGAACATGATTTCTCTTTATACGACATTACAGATGATTTGGACAAACTCCGATATGGTGTTCTCCATCTAGATCAAGAACGTTGGCAATGGTGGCAATGGATAAAAACTTCTCGTCAAGGGTATATTACTTGGACACACTTTGTGGCAGAGATTTATGAACTCTTTGACAATGACACCAACCATTTGGGTCATTTGAAAAAGTTGAAACAATCAGGAACAGTGGAAGACTTTATAGCTTCCTTTGAGTGCCTGGCGTTTCGGACAGAGGGCATGTATGATGCATTTTTCTGAGAGTGTTTTATCAATGACCTCAAGTATGAGATTCGGGCCCATGTCCTCATGGCTCGGCCTCAGAGTTGAGTGGAGGCTACTAAAAGAGCTAAAGAAGCACAACATGTTGTATCTTCTCAAAACCAAAAACCTTCCTTTATCCCTCACCCTAAACCAGTAAATCCCACTACTCCCTCTACTCCACTAAAGATCCAAAAATTGACCAGGGATGAAATGGTTGAATGCCAACTCAAAGGCCTTTGTTATAATTGTGATGACAAATATTTCCTGGGCCACAAGTGTAAGGAACAAAATATTTTTATGGCCATCTCCGAGGATATTTCAGAAGAGGATGTTGAAACTTCCCTTGTGTCTGAGTCACCTGAAACCACTGACATAACCCCTCCCTCAGACCCTCCCGAAGTAGAACTGGTCATTTCCCTCAATGCTCTCACTGGATTCTCCGCTCTCCAAACCCTCAAGCTAATCAGTTACATCAAGCATCGGAAGGTCATCATTCTGGTTTATAATGGAAGCACCCATAATTTTATTCATCGTCGCATTGCCCAAGAAACTCATTGCTACATCCATGCTATCAATAATTTCCAAATCATTATTGCCAATAGTGGCTCCATGAAATTTGGAGGCGTTGTGAAAATGTGCGTCTCCAAATTGGTGACTACCACCTGAAATCTCATATGTTTGCTATCAACATGGGAGATTTTGACATTGTGTTGGGTGCAGACTAGCTAAGGACTTTGGGTCCCATTCTCATGGATTTTAAGGAATTAACCATGCAATTTGACCAGGAGGGCCACCAATATAAGTTCCAAGGCATCACCTTCGGTTCACCTGAGATCAGTAATTCCCATCGCATGGAAAATCTACTCAAAAAAGGTCATTTTGGTGTTATTTCCCAACTCCATGCCATACAAGCAACAGAGACACCCTCGGTTCCGCAAGACCTCCAATCCATCCTTTCTAAACATCAAGTGGTATTTTCCACTCCCTAGGGACTCCCTCCTTCCCATGGTGTTCATGATCATTCCATTCCCCTTGTACCTGGAAGCCTTCCTCCCAATATCCGTCTGTATTGTCACCCCTTTTCCCAAAAAAATGAAATTGAGAAAATGGTCCAAGAACTCCTTAATGCAGGCGTTATCCGCCCTAATACGAGCCCCTACTATTCTCCTGTGTTCATTGTCCTAAAGAAAGAAGGTTTGTTTCGAATGTGTCCTAACTTCCATGCCCTCAACAAATTTACCATTAAAGACAAATTTCCCATTCCTGTCATTGATGACCTCCTGGATGAATTGAGTGGCGCCCAATTCTTTACTAAACTTGATATTTGTTCAGACTACCACCAGATACATATGAAATAGGCAGACAGTACCAAGACTTCCTTTAGAACTCATGAGGGCCACTATTACTTTTTGGTCATGCCCTTTGGCTTGGGTAATGCCCCCTCCACCTTCCAAAGCCTCATGAATCATGTCTTTCATCCTTTTCTCCATCATTTTGTCTTAGTTTTCTTTGATGATATCCTCATCTATAGAAAAACCTAGACAAACCATCTTGCTCATGTGGATCGAGTGCTCCATCTACTCTCTTAGCACCAACTTTTTCTGAAATAGTCTAAATGTGCTTTTGGCACCTCATAAGTAGAATACTTGGGTCATCTTGTTGGAAAGGATGGCGTCAGGGTGGATCCTAAAAAGATTGAAGCTATGCAACACTGGATTCACCCAAAGTCTCTCAAAATATTGCGTGGATTTATGGGCTTAACATGTTATTATCGCAAGTTTGTTAAGAATTATGGAAATATTGCAACACCTCTCACTGCTCTCCTAAAAAATAACTCTTTCACTTGGACTCCAGTCGTTGCTCAAGCTTTTCAAACCTTTAATATGGCCATGTGCACCACTCCAGTCCTAGCCCTTCCTAATTTCACAAATACCTTTGTCTTGGAATGTGATGCCTCAGGGAAAGTAATTGGTGTTGCCCTTATGCAAGAGGGTCAGCCTTTGGCTTTTACCAGCAAGAAACTATCTGAAAGAAATCTGGGAAAAGCAATCTATGAAAAGGAAATGGTGGCTATTCTACATGTCGTTGATCTATGGTGCCCTTATATATTGGGGCAACATTTCAAAATTAAGATAGACCATCAAGGCCTCAAGTATTTTCTGGAACAACGCATTTCCTCCCTGGAGCAACAAAAATGGGTGACTAATCTCTTTGGATATGATTATGAGATCATTTACAAGAAAGGAAAATACAATGTGGTGGCGGATGCACTTTCCCAAAAATATGAAGAAGAAGGATCCCTTTTTTCTCTTTCCTTCATTGTACCAGATTGGCTCCAAGCCATTCGCCAGGAATGGCTACAAGATCCCAAAAGTTTGCATCCAATCCAACAATTGCAGTCCACTGCTCCAACTTCCCCGGGGTACTCTTGGCTCCATGATGAGCTTCGATACAAAGGTCATTTGTATTTAAGTAAACAATCAAAGCTTAAATCCATGGTACTTTATGAGCTTCATGCTACACCCACAGTGGGGCACTCTGGGTTCACCAAAACCTATGACAGAGTCAAACGTTCTTTTTTCTGGGATGGTATGAAATAGGACTTTCATAATTTTGTCGTTGAATGTGATGTGTGTCAACACAACAAGGGAGAAACAGTCAAATCTTTGGGCACACTACAACCGCTTCAGATTCCACCTGCTATTTGGAAGGATATCTCTATGGATTTTATTACAGTCTTACCCAAATCGAGAAATAAATCAATCATCATGGTGGTTGTTGATCGCCTTTCCACATATGCTCATTTTTTCTCTCTTCAACACCTGTTTACAGCATCCACGGTGGCTCAAATTTTCATGGATCAGGTCTTCAAGCTTCATGGCATGCCGCACTCTATTGTTTCTAATCGCAACCCAACTTTCACAAGCAATTTTTGGAAAGAACTGTTCAATCTACAAGGCACCCAATTGCATCTCAGCACAACTTATCATCCCCAAACTGATGGTCAAACAAAAGTTTTCAACAAGTGTTTGGAAACATATTTGAGGTGTTTTGCCTCGGAAAATAAAAATCAGTGGGCTCAATGGTTATGCCTAGTTGAATGGTGGTACAACACTTCATACCATACAGCTACACGCATGACTCCTTTTGAAGCCGTATATGGATAGAAGCCACCTTCAGTTTTCTCATACTTACCTGGTGTCTCGAAGGTCCAGGTGGTTGACCAAACATTTACAGTTTGAGAGGCTATTCTCTGTACCCTCAAAGAGAATTTTTTCATGGCACAGAATCGCATGAAGAAACAAGAAGATCAAGTTCGCTCTAAACGTCAATTTTCATAAGGGGATCAAGTGTTTCTTCGACTGCAACACTAAAAGAAAACTTCCCTCAAGGTCGCGCATTGTCAAAATATAGTGCACAAATTTTATGGTCCTTAAGTCATTCTCAATCATGTGGGACAAGTATCCTATCATTTATCTTTGCCCAGTCATTCGAAGCTACATCATGTTTTTCATGTTTCATGCTTAAAGAAGGTGATTGGAATTAAGTGCCAAATTCAAACCAACCTTCCCGAGTTAGCCGAAGAAGGATCCATTTGGCTACAACCACAAGCAGTTTTGGACCAGCGTGAGAATTGCCTGTGTCAGAGAACCATCAAGGAAGTGTTAGTCCAGTGGAAAGATACAACTCCAACAGATGCCACTTGGGAACCAGCTACCATTCTGCAGCAACTTCCACATCTCAAGCCTTGAGGACAAGGTTGTTTTTAAGGGGGAGGACATGTTAGGGTCCTAACCCGCACATAGGTAGAACAATATATTCGAATGTAATAAAGGTAAATATTAATAAGGCCTTGCAATAAAATAGAATAAGTCGAATGTAAGAAGACCTAATAGAAGCTTTCACTTCTAGAAGGATCTTCCTCTGGATGCTTCTTTTGACAGACATATTTAGTATAAATAGGAGTCGAGGGTATGAGAATCGTAGCTTGGATATTATTGTAATAGAGATCTGCTTGACTTGATGTTTCCCCCTCGAAGAGGCCCGTGAACATTGCTCTCAGAATCAAAGTGTTATTTCTGTTGTTATTCTTATATCATTTCAGTGTTATTGCGGTGATTGTTCTAGTTATATTACTGTTATTCTTCCATTTCTAGCATTTTATTTCTGTTCTGCATACTTTTTATATCTGGCATATTACAGCTGGACAACATGAATTGCTGCCAATGCAAGCTTCTCAACATGGGAATAGTTGAGTTCTAACCCAACCAGGCCTCGACTCAGGTAATAAATCACATGATCTTCGAGTAGATCATCCTCCTGAACCAAGACCATACCAATGGTCAACTCTGCAGTGGCCAAGTACAATAATAAATCTTTATTATAATTGGGAGGTCGAAGAAGAAGGGTAGATGTAAGGGTGTGTTTCAATGCTTCAAAATAGCGTTGAGCAGCTTCGTCCCAACAGAAATGGAATCCATTTTTTAGTAAACGCATGAACCCTTTAGTGATCTTGACATTGTTTACGATAAAACACCGAATTTTTTTTGGCTTTCCCCTGTAAGTTCTGAAGCTAAGGGATTGTGCACGAGGGATGCAACTGAACTATTGCCTCAACCTTAAGAGGATCGACCATGATCCCTGTTGTCAAAATTATGAAACCTAGAAGACGACCTAACGTCATGCAGAAACTGTACTTGTTAGGATTCAAGCAAATCTAATAGTAGCAACATCGGTCAAAGATTCGTCGGAGTTGTGTGGGATGATCAACTCTCTTACGAGATCATGATGCTAGATCATCGAGATAAGCCTCGAATATATGCCTAAGGTCGTGGAAATAAAAAGACATGGCCCGCTGAAAAGTGGCTCCAGCATTCTTCAGGCCAAAAGGCATCTTACGATAAGCAAATGTGCCCCATGGACAGATAAAAATTGTTTTATGTTGGTCCTTGGGTTTTATCTAAATCTGGTTATACCTCGAAAAAACATCCATGAAAGAAAATTCCTCACAGCCTATACATTCATCGATAATATGATAAATGAATGGGGTGGGGAAATTATCCTTTGGACAAGCCTTATTCAAGTCATGGATGTCCATACACACGAGAATCATACCCTATTTTTTGTTAACCGGAATGGGATTTGACACCCATTGCGTCAACTATACGGGGTATATGAAACCAACTTTGATCAGTTTCTCTACTTCAGCCTTAATATTTTCCACTTTTCGAGGATTCATCAGACGAAGCTTCTATCATACTGACTTGGTGTCAGGATAAGTCGTTATCTCATGTTCGATGATTCTTGGATCGATGCCTGGAATTTCCTCGTAAGACCAGGAAAAAACGTTGCAGAATTCCTTAAATAAATATGTATAGATTCGAATCTCCTCAGGGGAGTAGTACGCTCCAATGAAAACATTCTCCACGATGCTAGGGGTTCTGGAGATATCTATAGGTATCATTTCAATGATACTTTCCATATTACCCTCGGCATAGACTGTGTGCGTAGAAAAGGGATTAACAAGAAAAAACCTGTCTCTAGTCATAGTCAACACGAATTCACCTGCCTCTATTCTTCTTAACTACGGGAGAAAATAAGATATTTGATGGAGATCATCCTAGGGTCTGTCTAGACTAGTCAATGCCTCTACAATCACCTCATCAGAGGGAAATACCAAGTCTAAAGAATCTGTAGTGGTGAGGGAACCTTGACCCCAAATAGGCTTGAGAACTTGATCTAACTCCTGTGTGGGAGTCGGATCGGGGTCGACCGAAGCTTGCTGGACAATACTATACACAAATTTTGTCGCGGACAAGGGCATGGCCATGCCAGGATGCCCTATCACTTCCATCAAGATCGTTGGGGAAGGAAGAGCCCACATATCTCTAAAGTAAGTCATTCAGAATGACAACACTTGAAAAATTTCAACCCTAGGTTGGTCGGGGGAAACCAATATGAACTTTGCATCGCTAGAAGGAGGCGGGTAATTGAAATTACCCATCAAATTTGGGCACAAACCAACCCCTACATTGACAACATCGGGCTGAGGGTTATCAATCATCGGGACCGCAGATGCCCCATATGAAGGGTCAGGCCTGGAGAAGGACAATTAGTTAATGGCTATGATTTGTCCCTCGTGTGGAGGCAAGAAGACCCAAAAACCTGTGGCAACCACTACATGCATTGCATAAGTCCAATTCCTTCCTAACATAAGGTTGTAGTTGAGAGGCGCATCAACCACTTCAACTTCGATGCACACGATCTTCCCTCCTAAATGCACGAGGAAAGAAGGGATGATTCCATATGGTCTGAAAGAATGATCGTCGAAAGCAGTAATAAGAGTAGCTGACAGAGACAAAATGGGTTGGCCAATGGCCTTCCAACATTCCAACGACATCACGCAAGTCGAGGCACCCTCATCAACCACCGTGCGAAAAATATTACAGGTAAAAAATTTCGTGGTGTAAGCCACTACTATCTAAAATGCAATGTGGTATGGGAGACGAGGTTTCAAGTCATTCGTATCGAGAATGATCGTTCTCAAATTAAAAGTCTCTGCAGATCCCAAGGCAAATAACAAATCCTTTCTCTGCGAAGGGCATATTTGGAGGACTTCCAAAGAAGACATCATGCAAGGGGTTTGTGATAAATCCTCCACCACGGAGTATTTCTCGTTGGCCCTCATTTTCGGATTATGAGAATATTTATTGAACACCCCTTTCAGGATGCATGTCAATGTTTCACCCATCATCTTCTCAATTTGGAGAGGAAAAGATAGGTTTATGGCTTCTTTACCCTTTTCAGCAAATTCTGGCATTCCATAATCGTGTGCCCTAGTTGCTATGTAAGCATCACCTCTCATCATATAAACGTTTGTGGCCGAGGGATTACTAGAAGATGGAGGGGTGTTATCCACAAATTTGGTCATTGTGATGATGTCATGATGATATTATGATGATGGAAAATCAAGCTCTTTACCAAGGACACTTTCCTGAGAAAAGTTACAGTTGTCTTCTTCCAGAATTCACATTTTGAAACATGTTCGTAGGCTGCTTATATATTCACCTGCGAGAATGCCTGTTTCTCGCAGGCTGCTTTAAGCTGGGGTGCGAACTTCTCACACTGTAATCATGGTTAGGGTTCGAACATGATTTTAAAGGAGAAAAAGATAAATATCTCGAATCTTCTAGAAGGGAATCTTCTAGAAGGGTGAGTTGGCTTTCGAGTGGTTATTCAAGTACTGGCATTCCAGATATCTTGGGATCATTCCCTATCCAAGTAACTAAACTATCTCTTCTTATATATTGAGGAGATTGCTCATGGAAAGGGTTAAGTTGAGCAAGCAGCAAGTTAACAAGAGATTGATTAGAGGATCAATGCAAGATTGTATGGAGGACTGATGCTACAGCAGCAAGAGACAACAGCAAGGTCATCAAATTAGTTGATTTTCTTCATGCATGAGCAAGTGTGTGTGTCAGAGCTAGAAGACATCGAAAGGAGACCTATGACATCAAGGCTCAGGTTGTAAGTTTCACTTTCAATTAATTGAATACAGCAATATGTCCCTTTCCCATAAAGATGATGTCACTTTATTATATAATTCATTGATCATATGTATAGACTAGTCATTGAATAAGTTAATCTGCCTTTACTTCGATTGGTTCGTTTTGTTGTAATCTGGACGAGACGAGAGCATTGGAGCAAAGCTTGGAACAACAGATATTTAAGGAAAGTGTTCATAAGGTATGTCCATAACCCTTATCTCTTAGTTCATTCAATAGGCTAGATCTAGGGAAAGTGTAGTATTATGTCCTGTTTTGTTCTAGATACCAGGTGGATCTAGGGAGATCGGTTAGTGTCTGCACCTACGGATTTATGCCATAACAAAATTGGTGACTCCACTGGGGAAATATCCCTTTTTCTTTTTGGTTTTTTGAACTTTCTGTGGCCATTTTCTCTGTTGGCATTTTTCTTTTGATTTGTCTGTCTCTGAGTCCTCAAGATACCCTGAGAGACCTTCTGGGTCTATAAGCCAAATTTATTTTTATTTTCTTTTTCAAAATTTTCATTAGTTTCATGGATTCTCGCACTGTGCCCATTTTCAGCCTGTGAGAACCTTGTTAGTTCGCACTTTGCATATACATTTCAGTGCGGATAGTTCGCATGCTGCATCAAAGTGGCCTGCGAGAACTCTAGTTTCTCGCACTGTGTCCCACACTGGCCTGCGAACAGTTTTTGAAATTTTTTGAATTCAAATTTTGTCTCTGTCAATAACT
>SNQJ01S0045605.1:66588-88922 GCA_010110895.2 Picea sitchensis | reverse complement strand
GTAGGGCTTATATTATGGTGCAATGTAGTGTAGTCTATAAGAACAATATCTATGCCAAACCTCAAAATGGATAGTACCATATCTTGTTCATAAGACAAATATTCTTGGTATGTTTCCTTTGTGGATATGGTGGCTCAAGCCCTTAGTACACATGATGTCAAACAATCAAATGTAACAATTTTACTATTGAATGATAGTGTTTTGTCACCCATGGTTAATAAAGAACTTAATGTTTTTAGGTCCTATTTGAATCTTCTTAACGTTAAGTGTGATTATGATTTTTTTGGTTAGTGGCTAAAATAATTATAAGGGTTAGGGGTTGTATTTCCTAGGGATTATATTGGTTAGGGTTAGTAGTGAGAATGTTTGGTATCAACGCTAACATAGTTTATAGGTTAGGATTGACATGGTTTATATGGGTTAGAGTTACAAAGGTTAAATGGGTTATGGGTTTTAGAATTTCCAGTTTGGGGGTAATATCAATAATAGTGATCAAGGTTTATAATCATTACAAATTAAGGGTTGCAATGATTATATTGACTACAGTCTTTATTGTTAGGGATTTGGGTTCATGAGTTGTCATAGATTATAGTTTTAGGACGAGAGGTCACATTTATTTCAATTTATGTATTATAAGTCTTATATTAATTAATGTAATATGGGTGAGGGTTTGTAGGGGTTTGAGAATAGGGTTTATCCATTATAAAGGTTATAAGAGTTAAAGGTTAATGGTTATATGGGTTAGGGGTTTTGGTAGTTAAGATTATTAGGATTTAGAGGTCAGATCAAGGTTATTTGGGCTATATTGGTTTAGAATTGTGCTCTATAGGGTTTAAGATTGGTGTTTATAGGGGTTAGGTATGGATAGAATTAAGGGTTAAGTGTTAGGGATGATAAGGCTTATAGTTTTATGGAGTAAAGTGGTTATATGGTTTGAATCTTATAAGGATTGATGTTTATGAGATATATGGATTAGGTGCTTAGGGGTTAGAGGGTTACTAGGGTAATAATGGTTGTAGGTAATAGGCTTACAAATTATAGTTACGGGGGTTACATATTATAAGTGATATGAGTTAGACATTAGGGATGAAAAGGGTTGAGGGTTATAGGTTAGAGTTTAGAGTTAGAGTTTAGGTTTTAACAATTGTATTGGTTGGGGGTTAGGTGTTATAGGGTTTATATATCATATACATTACTAATTATAATTAATCAAATTTAAGGATTAAGACTAAAAGGTGTTAGTATAATAGGGAATATAAGGGTTCAAGGTTACAAAGTTTAAAAATTAGGGCTTGGTAGTATGGGTTATTGTTTGTAGAATTTATAGTGGTTATAGATTATAAAAGATAGGAGAAAGGGATTATATTCATTAAAGGTGTTAGGGATAATTAGTTTTATGGGTTTGGGTCTCATAGAGTTTAGGGGCTAGAGGGTATATAATGGTTAGGGTAATATGTTTAGAAATTAGAGTTATAGGGGTTAGGGATTTGAGTTTAAAATGTCATGGTTTGGACATTAGAAACTAAATGTGTTTTAGGTTATAAATGTGATCTAGGTGGATATCGGTGGCCACCCACCTTTTCTGATTGGCTCAAAATAGTTTTCTGGCAATTTTGGCAATTTACTATTTTTAGCAGGTTTTAACTTCTGGGGCCATTTTGAGGGCCTAAATGAAGGTTTTTAGAGATTGAGGTTATCAATAATATTTGAATGCATGATTTAGCCCCCAAAATTAATCTCCTCCATGATACCTTTCCAACGAGCTATCATACGCCTAAAATGGAGATCGTATGCAAAAGTTACGACCCTAAGAAGTTGATGTACTAACTTACCCAAACGGGGCCCACATGACTTTTGGCGCTTCATCTCCTAGGGTTAGGTTTTTGGATGTCTAGGGTTTTTGGAATTCCTATCTATTGTAAAAATTCCTTCAGATCCTCATTATAATCATCTTATCGCGAATGCGAGTAGTCGTCACATCTCTTCTTAGAGATAAGCTGCCACCATTCTATCGAGTCTTTCACTATGTATTTTACAGTCTCTATACATTTATTTCATTAATAGAAATCATGTATTACTGTATATATGTGTTTATGGTTTCATATCAGATACATTTCTATTATATTATTGAATATCTGTGATATCTTTGTGCATTTCTTTATTATATATCCGATCTCATTTCGTGCCGAAAATAATATGGATCAGTGGTATCAGAGCAGGCTGTTCTTGGTCGTTTTTTTCAGTGCATGTCCCCGACGAGGTATGAGTATAGGAAGTTGGGTATCGAGCTTGTATCTCTTGAGTACAATCGCTCTCGCACACCCAAGAAACCCTCAATGGAGAAAGAAAAGAAAAATGATGGAGCAAACGATCCTATCAGTCTGTTGCTTGAGCAAGCTCTCATGCGACAAAGGGACAAAATGATGGAGAATTTTTCCCACTTCCTTCAATGCCTGTCGATAGAAATAGCCGCATATTCATCAAGCCACCACTTTTGAGGCACCTCACCTTTCAAGGTACAGGTTAATTTTGATATTCCTGTATTTGAAGGACAGATAGATGCAGAAGCCCTAGACAAATGGTTAAATCTGCTAGAAGGTTATTTCTTTGTTCACAAATTTTCCGACAAAGAAAAGATCACCTTCGCACTCCTTGAAGCTCTCCCCCATGTCAAACATTGGTGGGAAACTTATTGGGAGCAGAGTTCCACAGAGGAGTCTGAAATATATGGGGTCGATCCCACTTGGGATTTTGTTGTGGATGCAGTAAAGGAACAAAATTACCCTATTGGCAACTATGAGGACCAGTACATGAGATGGACCACACTGCAGCAAGAGAGGGGCCAAGCAGTTTCGTAGTTCACCAATAACCTCCATACCTTGCGCACCAAGCTGGGTATCAAAGACTCCGAACAAAATTTGGTTCTGAAATACCGTGGGGCTCTACACAGATACATTCAAACTGAAATGGATTTTCTGGACATCTCATCACTCGATGATGCCTATCGATACGCTGTTAAAATCGAGTAGAAATTTAAGCACCAGAACAAATGGGATTTTGGTTCTGCAAATATGCAACAACCAAAGTATGACAAAGACGTCCCTAACAAACAATCCAAGCCACATGAAAAGAAGGGTCATGGGAAGACAAAGAAGGACACAGAAAAATGGTGTGATTTCCACAAAATCCCCTGGCACAACACCTATGAATGTCGCTCAAAATAGTCATTGGTGGCCAAGATCAAAGACAAGGAGCCGAACCATGATTCAGAATCTTATTCTGAAAATACTGGTAAAGGATAGATCATTGATGTATACCCCACTGCTATTGTCGTGACCGCAACAATTCAACCAGAAGAACCAACAGATCCTGAAGAGGGGGAGTGCCTTTTTCATTCACAGATGTGGGTGAAGGGGACCCCACTGCATTTTATTGTTGATAGCGGAAGCCAAAAGAACCTCATCTCAGCAGAAGTTGTCAAACAGTTGGGATTGTCAACAACACCACACCCACAGCCATACAACATCGGGTGGCTTCGCCAAGGATGAGATCTTCATGTCAGACAACAATGTCGATTGGCATATGGCACCCAACCCTTCAAGGATGAGGTATTATGTGATGTTGCCCCACTAGATGTTTGTTATGTTCTCTTGGGCCAACCATATATGTGGAAGCGCCACATTGTTTATGAGCCTCGACACCACAGTGTCATTGTTTCTCTAGGGGGTCATCTCTACAGAATACCAGAGGTAGTTTCAACTACTGTTCCACCTAAAAAGTGTCGCAAGGTAGTATCTCATACTACAAAATTTAGCTTCTTCACAATCTGTTCAAAAGGGGAACAGAAGGACACGGTAACCACTATAGCCTCGCCCCCTGCACCTTCTATCCAACAGAAGCAGGTCGACAACGTTGCAGAAAAGCACAAATATTCCTTATACACACCTTCCTCTCATGTAGCTCGACTTTTTGAATAGCCTCAGCTTCAACAGGTTCATGACAGACTTCCACAAACTAAGAAGCGCGACGTCTCCAGCAATATAAGCAGTTCACCAAGATGCAGATCCAGCAAATGTTTTTCCCTCTCCCCCGGGAACTCAACAAAATGGAGACCATTTCTTCCTAAGGAGAGAGGATTGATCCAGGTGGACATCAGTGGCCACCCACCTTTTCTGACTGGCTCAAAACAGTTTTCTGGCAATTTTGGCAATTTACTATTTTTAGCAGGTTTTAACTTCCGGGGCCATTTTGAGGGACTAAATGAATTTTTTTCAAGATATAGGTTCTCAATGATATATAAAGGAATTATTTATACCCCAAAATGAATATTCTCAATGATACCTTTCCAACGAGCTATCATACGCCTAAAACAGAGATCGTATGCAAAAGTTACGACCCCGGGAAGTTGATGTACTAACTTACCCAAATGGGGCCCACATGACTTTTGGTGCTTCATCTCCTAGGGTTAGGTTTTTGGATGTCTAGGGTTTTTGGCATTCCTATTTATTGTAAAAATGCCTTCAGAGCCTCATTGTAATCATCTTCTTGTGAATTCGAGTATCCGTCATATCTCTTCTCAGAGATAAGCTTCCACCATTCTATCGAGTCTTTCACTCTGTATTTTACAGTCTCTGTACATTTATTTCATTAATAGAAATCGTGTATTACTATATATCTGTGTTTATGGTTGCATCTCTGATATATTTCTGTTATATTATTGAATATCTGTGATATCTCTATGCATTTCTTTATTATATCTCCAATCTCATTTCGTGCCGAAAATAATCCGGATCAAAAGGTTATGGGTTTATGGATCCATGGATAAGTCTATATAGTTATTAGTTGACGAGGCTAATATTTGTTAAGGCATATAAGGGTTAGGGATTAAGGTCATTATGGTCTGTGGGTTCATAGCGATTATGGGTTATAAGGGTTAGTTGCTAATGGTTATGGGGGTTATGGGTAAGGGGTTAATGGACTTAGGGGATACCATTATAAGGGTTAGTGGTCATACATTTCAGTGCTTAGGAGTTAGAGGGATATAGGGGTTGGAGTAGTTATAGGTAATAGGTTTCAAAATTAGAATTATATGTGTTAGAGATTAGATTTATAAGGGTTATGCTTGGACATTATGGATTAATAGTAGTGAGGGTTTATAGGGGTTTGACAATAGGGTTTATCCATTATAAATGTTACAATAGTTAAAGGTTAATGAATATATGAGTTAGGGGGTTATGGTAGTTAAGCTCATTAGGAGCTACAAGTCAAATAAAGGTTACATTGGTTTAGAATTGTTCTTTATAGGGATTAGGGGTTAATGTTTATAGGAGTTAGGTATGGCGAGAATTAAGGGTTAGGTGTTAGGGATGATAAGGGTTATAGTGTTATGGATTAAAGTGGTTATATGGTTTGAGTATTATAAGGAATAATGTTTGTGAGATATAGGTATTAGTTGCTTAGGTTTAATAAGTTAGGCTTTACCTATTTGGGGTTTATAAGTTATAAATTATAGAGGTTAGTGATTAGGGTTAACATAGCTAATAGACTAGTACTAATAATGGATAGATGTAATAGTTAATGTACATGTTTGGGGTTATAAGGGTTAAATATTAGGGTTAAATGTTCAAGGGTTTAGGGGTTTGGGATTATAAAAATTGTAGTGGTTATGAGTCAAATGTGTTTGGGGAAATAAATTATAGTGATTATAAGGGTAAATGGCCATAGGTTCTTAGGGGTTAGATGGTTACTCGGCAATAGTGGTTGTACGTAATAGTATTAAAAATTATAGTTACAGGGGTTACAGATTATAAGGGATATGGGTTAAACATTAGGGATGAAAAGGGTTAAGGGTTATAGAGGTTATGGGTTTAGGGTTCCATACATTAGTGTATATAGTTATTAGTTGATAATCCTTATAATTGTTATGGAATGTAAGGGTTAAGGATTATTTTTTATAGAGGTTAAGGATGAAACA
This sequence comes from Picea sitchensis, assembly GCA_010110895.2. Classification (NCBI taxonomy): domain Eukaryota; kingdom Viridiplantae; phylum Streptophyta; class Pinopsida; order Pinales; family Pinaceae; genus Picea; species Picea sitchensis. The sequence goes on along the minus strand of SNQJ01S0045605.1, from coordinate 82,948 downwards.
TGTGACACAAATTATAATGGTTATGGATCATATCAATTACATGTGCTAGGGATAAGTGTTATCGGACTAATCGGTGGGTGCAGACACTAACTAATCTCCCTAGATCCACCTAGATCTAGAACAAAACATACCAGAACATGACGCTTTCCTTAAGTTTTAGATATTTAATTTACTAACTAAACAGGGATGGGTGACATACCGTTTAAATGTCGCTTCCTCTCGCCATCGCCATCCTAGTTTTGTTCCAACACTCATACAATGATGAACCTGCAAAAGAACACAACCAACCAAAGTGATAGCAATAGCATAAACTCAATATAAACCTATGTATGTGATCAAGGAATCATACAATAAAACACAACAAGCTTTATAGGAAAGAATCATATTACTGTATCATATTAAATGTGAAAGAGAGATTATAACCATGGCCTTGATGTCGTAAGGTCCCTTCCAACTATCCTTCGTTCCCCACACACTTCTTGCTCCAAGAATTATGAGAGAACAAATCTAATGGTACTCACAATCAATCTTCACAAAGGAAAAAATTCAAAACCACTCTAACCAAGCTAATAATTCCAAGCCAAATCCAACTTAGCCAATCCCAAAATCTCCAAAGCTAACCTTCTCCATGAGATCTCCTCTCCTTCTATAAGTTGAAGAGGATAAGGTGAGGAGGTTGCGATGATCCCACTAAATCCTGAAAACGAGTAAGATCCAAACCATTCGGATGCCACCTCACCATGGAAGTTTCTCCTTCTAGAAGATTCGAGAAAACGATTGTTTTCCCACGTGTAAGCATTCTCGCACCCTCCCTATAGAGAAACCTGCGAACATCTCGCAACCCATCTATGGTGCAACCTGTGAGAATCAGGAATTCTCACACTCTACCTATATAGCAACCTGTGAACTTCCTTTTTTATAGGGTTTTTAAAAAGGAAAATGCAACTTCTTTTCTCAGGAAAAGTTCTTCTCCCTTCTCTCTTCAAGAACTCAGGCCACTTGTCAGACACCCTCTGCGGCATAGTATATTTTTGCCTTTTCTCGAGGGACAGAACCCCCAAAAAACCTACGGAGCTTAGCACAGGCTGTAGATGCCACCTCTGCCTCGTTAGAGTCTCTGCATAAACTTCCAGTTTTAAGGATCGTTCAGTTCCTTTTATGAGCCAAAGCGACCTCTTTCGATTTCCAGCTGAAATCTTAATTCAATCGATCCACAGGTCCTTCGGAAGTTCCCCTGTGAAAATGGCACTAGGCGTAAGATCCATGACTCCCAAGTGACCACAGCGCTATGACCAAGGCCCACTCCCAAAGGCCCTTGTCGCAACTCGCCATCTCGCGAGTTCACGAGTCGAAGCTCTCAACTCCTCCTTTCCAATCTCGCGATACCCGAGATCAAGAAATGGGTATAGCTCCCTTATGTCAGCGCCCTCCATGAGTGACCACTGGCTAGGCTAAACACTAGCTCCTCTTTCTACTCGCCACTTCATGAGTTCAAAGGTTGAACTCTCGTTCCTTCCTTATGCGATCCTTTGAGACTTGAAAGTCAGCGAAGGTTGACCTTCCTTTCGCACTTCTCGCAACTCGCCACTTCGCAAGTTGTAGTGTCAAATCTTGGCACCTTCCCCTCATGAACCCCTGAGAAGCGATATTTATTTTCCCTCTCGTGTTCTCACTCCTCGCGACTTCGCAAGTCAAAGGGTTGAGCTCTCATGCTCTTATCCCATGAATCCCCAAGACGTGAGAAGTCAATGGAGCGTTGACTCTCTTCTCAAGGTGACGCGTGTCCACCTGTCAATCACGCGGGCCCCACCTTAAAGTTTTTCCACGTGTTCTCTTGTGCCTGGCTCTCGGCACTTCGCTACTCGTGAAGTCAAAAATGACTCCTTTCAACCTCCGAACCCCTGAACGCGTGATAGGCGATGGGGTTCTTGATCCAACGGTCCTCTCGTTCTCTGGATCCGACGGTTGTCTCCACTCCTCACGACTTCACCACTCGCGACTTGGAGCACCAAACCTTTGGGATCTTACTTTGCGAACCTCTGAGTTCATGAGATTCCTTGATCTCTGCCACCTATCCTCCCAATATGGACTGTCCTAATCCTCTCGCAACTTCACCGCTCACGAAGTCGAAAGACTTCCCTCTATGACTCCTGATGTATGAATTCCCGATATGGGCGATCTCGCGACACACATCTTCTCTCAGACGAATGGCTCATATTTCCTCTAGACTTCGCTACTCACAAAGTCAATATTCTCTCCTTTATGAGTCTCGGTGCCCGAATCTCTGAAATGGATGATTTCGTGACACGCGTCCTCCCGCAGACGGATGGCTCAGATTCTTTCACCCCTTTGGGACTTTGCCTTTTGCGGCCTCGTGAATCTTGAGGCAAGGGTTTTAACCCTTCAACTCACGAATCCACAAAATGAGATTTTGTGAGTGATCCAACGGTCCTTATCGACCCAGATCCTACGGTCCGATTTCTTCTGAAATTAAAACTTGAAAATAGGCTTACTGTAACTCCCCTGCTCCTCTGCAAGATCTGATGGCTCTCGGGACTTCGTGAATTCTCCACGGAGAATTCTAACCATCCAATGCCTCCTTGACGACTCTTGCGAAGCGAACACAGTATTCCTTCGTTGTTATTTCGGGATTTCAAGAGGATCATTCTTCCTAGTACAGGGTTACTAAGACTTGTGCCTTCAAATCCTTTTTCCAAGTTCTTGGTGAGCTTTCTAAGAAGGGTGTCTCTATGGGGAGATATATCCAGGGTATTACATATGATGGATAAGGGTATAGATTTCCCGAGAACAGACTTGAAGTCTGAATTAACTCAATATGTGTATAAATAGTGATTCATAAAACATAAGCCATGCGCAGTCATTCCACTATAAGCGTGCAACCACCATTTCTAAATCAAAACACTACACAGGCAGTCTTATACTCAAAGCATTCATAAAACCGCACAGACTGTGAGCATACATGTCAGCATATAAATTTCAAGATGCAAAATGTAAAACACTTATCATAAATAACACCAGAGGTGATTGCAACTGCTGAGAGGGCTGTTCATTTCCACCCAACCGTAGGCTCAGCGACTCCCAACGGATTTACCACTAGCCACCCCTGAGATGAGACCACGATGTTGCGAGACTGCGTCTCTATTTTCTAGTGACCGAGAATGAAGGTTACTCTCCTTCTTCTCTGCTATCACTCACTCTGTATTTGTCTAGAGTTCTCTTCCTTCCCTAGCATCTTCCCCCTTCTCCCTTCTCCCTCACGCCTTTTTCTTCTTGCGAGGTTGCGTGTGGCACGATTTCCCTCGCACTGGTCAGGCCTGATGGCTCTACGGATGGGAAGTTCACCCCTCCCCATCCCTCATTACTCATGAGGAGCCATCTACCTACCAATCCTGATGAGTCATTTAATTCAGGGCTAGTGAGCCACTCTTGGTTCTCCGGGCCAGTGAAGTCCAAATACGGTATTAGTTTCGGTGGAAGTTAACGCCACCTTTCCAGGTGCCTTCCACCACCTTTCTTTAGCCATCATGGTCTCTTTTTCAACACCTTCCCCTCTCAACAGTCTTTCAATACATATATATATATATATATATATATATATATATTATTTACATTCATCAACCTTTTCCACAAGTTCCATTCACATCACACATTCACATTTTTTAGTTTTCCATAGTTCTTGGCAAGTATATTTATTTTTACAAACTGGGGGAAACAGGGTGATACAATTCCCTCCCCCTTAAAGGAACATCATCCTCGATGTTCTTATCTATCAACATGACATGCATGTACAGAAGTAAACAAAATCGGATATGCCTATCTCATGGCATCCTCCATTTCCCATGTAGCCTCATCTGGGCCAAAATGTCTCCACTGCACCTTGACTTGTGCAATGGTTCAATTCCGGAGCGGGGTTTCCTTTCTGTCCAATATGCACTGAAGTTATGGTAGAAATTATCCCTCTGGTTCCACCTGGATCATAGACCAGTCAATTATATGATTAGCATCATGTACATATTTCTTCAATAATGAAACATGGAAAACATTATGTGCTTTTACTGTGGGAGGAAGTGCTAGCCTATAGGCTATAGGTTCCACTCTATCTAGAACCTCAAAGGGTCAACAATAAAGAGGTGCCAACTTGGTACAAGCTCCCATTTTCAAAGAAACTCTTCTGGGGTCTAACTCTGAGAAATACATGGTCTCCCATTTTGAACTCTCTTGGAGTTCTCTTTTGGTCGACATAACTTTTCTGTCGGTTCTGGGCGACCTTCAGGTTTTGTTTTATCTGAGTCACATGTTGTTCCATTTCTTTCAACATGTCAGGTCCAAAGGAAATCATGTTTATGGTATTACTCCAGCTGACTAGAGTGTTACACGGTCTACCATAGAGGGCTTCGAAGGGACTCATCTTCAAGGATGCTTGGTAGTCGTTGTTGTAGGCGAATTCTACCAGTGGTAGGTAGTCTTCCCACTTCTTGGGTTGATGCATTACATGTATTATTAGCATGTCTTCAATTATTTGGTTCACCCATTCTATCTGTCCATCAGTTTGAGGGTGATAGGCGGTGCTAAACAACAACTTGGTCTCTAAACCAGCCATCAGTGATTTCCAAAAGTTGGAACTAAATTTTGTGTCTCTGTCAGACACGATCTCTTTCGGTATACCATGCAGTCTGAATATCTCTTTCATGAATACCTGGGTGATATCAATTACCTTGCAGGTCGACTTGATGGGGATGAAGTGAGCAGACTTTCTCAATTTATCCACCACCACCATGATGGTGTCATTTTGTTTGGTTGAGGTTGGTAATCCAGTGATGAAATCCATGGAGATGGTTTCCCATTTCCATTCTGGGATTGGTAGAGGTTGTAATAATCCTGCGGGGTGTCGGTGTTCTACTTTAACTTGTTGGCACTCTATGCATTTGGCTAGGTACTCGGCTATGTCTTTCTTCAATCCAAGCCAAAAAAATTGTTTCATGTTGGCAGTGATCATTTTCTAGTATCCTGGATGACCCGAGTAGGGTATTTTATGTAGTTCATCCATAATGAGCCTCTTCAAGTCATCACAATCTGGAATATAAAATTTGCTTCTGTAAGTGAGAAGACCTCCTTCGGTCTTCTGGTAGCCTTCATATTTTACTCCGGCGGGTTCTTGCTATAGGTACATGGTCATGGTCTGGACGAAGGGATTTGTTTCTTGTGCATGTCTAATTCTTTCCTTAACATTTGTCTCGCAGGTGCTCACCACTACCAGGTGAATTGTTTTCATACTTCTGCTAAGGGCATCAACCACCCTATTTTCCTTTCCTTTAATGTGTTTGATTTCGAAATCAAACTCGCTAAGGAGGGCCATCCACCTAGCTTGTCTAGAATTGAGCTTTGGTTGATCAAACATGTATCACAATCCACAGTGATCTGTCATAAGTACAAATTTTCTTCCCAGGAGGTAATGCCTCCACATTTTCAAGGTATGCACTATGGAATCCAGTTCTAGATCATGGGTCACATAGTTGACTTCATGCTCGTTCAATTTTCGGGATTCATAGCAGATCACACTTCCTTTCTGCATAAGGACTCCTCTGAGCCCTTCCTTACAGGAATCTATGCACATGAGGAAGTCAGCTTCTGGATCGACGATTTTCAGCACAGGTGCATGGGTCAGTAGATGTTTCAGGGTTTGAAATCTTTCTTCACATTTCTGTGTCCACGGGAATTTTGTCCCCTTATTCTGGAGGGCAGTGATTGGACAACCAATCTTGGAGAATCCTTTTATAAATATCCTATAGTATCCTACTAATCCCATAAAGGATCTGGTGTTTGAAACATCCTTTGGGGTAGGCCATTCCATGATAGACCTGATTTTGTCAAGGTCTACCGCTACTCCTTCGGAGATAACATGGCCTAAGTAATTTATTTTCTTCTGGAAGAATTCACATTTGCTGAATTTGGCATAGAGTTGATGTTCTCTTAGCACTTGCAACACAAGTATAAGATGTTGTTCATGCTCTTTTCTGTTCTTGGAGTAAATTAATATATCGTCAATAAAAACAAGCACAAATTTGTCTAGGAATTTGTTGAGTACATTGTTCATCAAGCACATAAAAGTGGCAGGGGAATTGGTCAACCCAAATGGCACTACCACAAACTCATAGTGACCATACCTCATTCAGAAGGCAGTTTTATGGATGTCTTCACCCTTGATTCGGACTTGATGGTATACCGACCTCAAATCAATATTTGAGAAAATAGACGCACCCCCCCCAATTGATCGAGCAGGTCATCGATCCTATTCAAGGGGTACTTGTTATTTATGGTTACCTTATTGAGTTTCCTATCATCTATACACAGTCTAAGGGTACTGTCCTTCTTTTTCACGAACAGGAATGGTGCTCCCCACGGAGACATGTTGGGTCGAATATAGCTTTTATCCATCATTTCTTTTAATTGCATCTTGAGATAAACTTACTCGAGTGTGCTCATCCGGTAGGGTGTCCTAGACACCAACACTGTTCCTAGTGCAAGTTCTATCAAGAAGTCTATGTCCCTTCTCGGAGGTAAACCAGATACCTCTTCTAAAAACACATCTTTGTATTCTCTCAGGATAGGGTGATCGTCAGGGCTTGGTTTGTCACCTTCAATTGTTTTCAACATCTGTATTGCATATGGGGGACATCCCTTTCAGCAATACTTTCTCATTTGCAAAGATGATATTTGTCTCACCAAGATAGGTTTTCAGATCCCTTGAAGGGTTATATTTTTCCCTTCTTTACTTACACATTCTAAGGTTTTATGGTAATAGTCCAATCTGGCTTTATGGGCGGCTAGCCAGTCCATACCAATCAGCAAATCATATGATCCCAGAGGTAATAAGTTAAGGGTTGTTTGGGTGGGGAATTTACCCAACATCAATTGGCAGGCTGGTATGACCTCTGCTATCCTCCTTTTGGTGCCAGTGGCCAACTGTACCAACCATTGCTTGGTATGTTTTTGTGGCTGTAGTTTACACTTGTCAATAGCTTTAGGGGCTATATAACTCAAATTTGAACCAGGGTCAATTAAAATAGACACTAGATGGTTGGAAATCATACCTTCTATTTCCACTACTGAAGCTTGGTGGTTGGCTTGGTTATTATCCAAGGCTGCATAAATTTGTGGCACACTCCTCGCCACATCATTGACGGTAGTAGCTTCCTGTATGTTATAAATTCTCCGACTATTCTATTGTCGGTGTGGGAAGTCTCTCATGAGATGTTCGTCTCCACAACCCCAACATTTCAAAGGTTCTCTCTTTGGGTTATCATTCTTCACTGATATGGGTCCAGAATTTTTATTTCCACTCAAAAAGGGAAAATTCTGTTGGTGCATACTCCAGGCTAGAAATTTCATTCTTGGGTTCTTCTTGTAGTTCTTAAATCCTGGGGATTTAATTCCCCTTTTCTGAAATCTTGAACTATTCTTTTGTTTCCATCCTTCGCGAGGTTATGTTCGATGCCCAAACTGTTCATGACAATAGGTTGCCTTTCGAATAGTGCTTCTAGAGTCTTTGGCTCATCAAATTCAATTTTATTCTGATAGTCCTTAGGTAGTCCACTGATGAAGCGTTGCACATTTGCCTTTTCTTCTTTTATATAGGGTACATACCTCAACAAAACGAGGAATTTGTTGACATATTCTTCTATAGTGAGTTGTCCCAGTTTGAGTTCATAAAACTCTTTATTATTTTCGTCGAAATATTTTTCCAACAGATACTTCTTTCGGAAGTATTTCTCAAACAGTTCCGAAGATAGGTCCTCTTTGCAAACCCCTTTCACATTCTTAAGGTCTTCCCACCAAATGGAATCCTTTCCATTCAAGTTGAAGGTGGCCACTCAAGCCTTCATATTTTCTGAAAAGTCATGGACTCTAAAATACTTCTTTAGTCCAAGCAGCTAGGCCTCTGCTTCCTCTCCCTTCTTTATTTCACCGTCGAAGGAGGGTGGTTTTGATTTTCTTAATTCTTCGAATTTTTGACCTTTGGAAGGCTTTTTCTTCTTCTGTTTCTTTTGGGGATAGGAACTGGTTCTATTGCTAGAAGATCCCTCTGAATCGCTAGCTTCCTTCTCAGAGGAATCATCTGACGCTTGTCCTTTCCCTCTGGGGTGGACCTTTTTCGAGGTGCTCCTCTCAGTGTGACCACTGATATGACCATGTTTCTGAGTTCAGGTTCATGCTGCATTTGTCTTTGTAGATCGGATAAACTCTGCAGTAAAACTAAGTAAATTTATGTTTTCTTTTCTTGTTCTTTCATCATCCGTTCATTGTCAGCCTTGCAGCTTTGTAATTCAACCGTGAGACTCCTCACAGTCTCAGCTAGATATGGAGGGGTCCCTGCTACCCTTATTTCGTCAGACTCTTCATCTCTATTGTGGGAGCCTTCTCCCACTTCTTAGTGAGTCACCATACTATGCATTGATAATTTCCCGTTGTAGATCTTCTACTTGTGAGCAAGAGAAAAGATGTTGGTTGTTAGTCAATATTTATATTTATTTATAACCAGTACATAATTCATATTTTCACATGTACACACACACAATAGGGGTTTGTCATTCTTAACTTCGTCTTTTAATTAGGAAGGTTAAGACATGGGGTTACTCTTTTTAAGAGTGTTCCGAATGGAGCTTCTGCGCAACTTGTTCATGAGCCCAAGTAGGCCGAGTGTTGTAACCATGCTCTGATACCAATTTGTCAAACACCCCCTGCGGCATAGTAGATTTTCTCCTTTTCTCGAGGGAAAGGACCCCCAAAAAACCTATGGATCTTATCACAGGCTGCAGACACCACCTCTGCCTTGACAAAGGCTCTGTGTGACCTCCCAGTTTTAAGGATCGTTCGGTTCCTTTTATGAGAGGAAGCGGCCTCTTTCGATTTCCAGCTGAAATCTTAATTTGATCGATCCACAGGTCCTTCGGAAGTTCCCCTGTGCGAACAACACTAGGCATGAGATCCACGACTCCCAAGTGACCACAATGCTATGACCAAGGCCCACTCCCAAAGGCACTTGTCGCAACTCACCATCTCATGAGTTCGTGAGTCGAAGCTCTCGACTCCTCCTTTCCAATCTCATGATACCCAAGATCACAAAATGGGTACAGCTCCCTTCTGTCAGCGCCCTCTATGCATGACCACTGGCTAGGCTAAACATTATCTCCTCTCGCTACTCGCCACTTCATGAGTTCAAAGGTTGAACTCTCGTTCCTTCCTTGTGCAATCCTTCGAGACTTGAAATTCAATGAAGGTTGACCTTCCTTTCTCACTTTTCGCAACTCGCAACTTCGTGAGTTGTAGCGTCGAATCTTGGCACCTTCCCCTCATGAACCCTTGAGAAGCGATATTTATTTTCCCTCTCGCGTTCTCACTACTCGAGACTTCGCAAGTCAAAGGGTTAAGCTCTCATTCTCTTATCCTGTGAATCCCTGAGACATGAGAAGTCAACGGAGTGTTGACTCCCTTCTCCAGGTGACGCATGTCCACCTGTCAATCACACGAGCCCCACCTTAAAGTTCTGCCACGTGTTCTTTCGTTCCTGTCTCTCGACACTTCGCTACTCGTGAAGTCAAAAATGACTCCTTTCAACCTTTGAACCCCCGAACGCATGATAGGTGATGGGGTTACTGATCCAACGGTCCTCATGTTCTCTAGATCCGATGGTTGTCTCCACTCCTCACGACTTCGCCACTCGCGACATGGAGCACCCAACCTTTGGGCTCTTACTTTGCGAACCTCTGAGTTCATGAGATTCCTTGATCTCTGCCACCTGTCCTCCCTAGATGGATGGTCCTGATCCTCTCGTGACTTTGCCACTCGCAAAGTTGAAAGACTTCCCTCTATGACTCTCGATGTCTGAATCCCCGATATGGGTGATCTCGCGACACGCGTCCGCTCTCAGACAAACGACTCAGATTTCCTCGGGACTTCACTAATCGCAAAGTCAATATGCTCACCTCTGTGAGTCTCAGTTCCCGAATCTCTGAAATGGATGATTCCACGACACGCATCCTCCCACAGACGGACGGCTTAGATTCTTTCACCCCTTCGGGACTTCGCCTTTCACGGCCTCGTGAATCTTTAGGCAAGGGTTTTAACCCTTCAACTCATGAATCCATGAAATGAGATTTCACGAGTGATCCAGTGGTCCTTGTTGACCCAGATCCTACGGTTTGATTTCTCCCGAACTTAAAACTTGAAAATAGGCTTACCGTAACTCCCCTTCTCCTCTGCAAGATATGATGGCTCTCGGGACTTCACGAATTCTCCACAGAGAATTATGACCATCCAATTCCTCCTTGACAACTCTTGCGAAGAGAACACGGTATTCCTTCACTGTTATTTCAGTATTTCAAGAGGATCATTCTTCCTTGTACAGGGTTACTAAGACTTGTGCCTTCAAATCCTTTTTCCAAGTTCTTGGTGAGCTTTCTAAGAAGGGTGTCTCTATGGGGAGATCTATCCAGGGTATTACCTGAGATGGATAAGGGTATATATTTCTTGAGAATAGACTTGAAGTCTGAATTAACTCAATATGTGTATAAATAATGATTCATTAAACATAAGCCATACGCAGTCTTTCCATTATCAGCGTGCAACCACCATTTATAAATCAAAACACTACACAAGCAGTCTTATAGTCAAACCATTCATAAAAATACACAGACTGTGAGCATACATGTCAGCATATAAATTTCAAGATGCAAAATGTAAAACACTTATCAGAAATAACACCAGATGTGATTGCAACTGCTGAGAGGGGTGCTCATTTCCACCCAACCGTAGGCTCAGCGAATCCCAACGGATTTACCACTAGCCACCCCCAAGCTGAGACCACGATGTTGGGAGACTATGTCTCTGTTTTCCAGTGACCGAGAATGAAGGTTACTCTCCTTCTTCTCTGCTATCACTCACTCTATATTTTTCCATAGTTCTCTTCCTTCCCTCACGTCTACCCCCTTATCCCTTCTCCTTCACACCTTTTTTCCTCTTGCGAGGTTGTGTGTGGTGCGATTTCCCTCACACTGGTCAGGCCTGATGGCTCTACGGATGGGCGGTTCACCCCCCCCCCCCCCCCCCCCCCCCATCCCTCATTACTCATGAGGATCCATCTACCTACCAATCCTGATGAGTCATTTAATCTGGGGCCAGCGAGACACTCTTGGTTCTCCAGGCCAGTGAAGTCCAAATACGGTATTGGTTTCGGTGGAAGTTAATGCCACCTTTCCAGGTTCCTTCCACCACCTTTCTTTAGCCATCGTGGTCTCTTTTTCAGCACCTTCCCCTCTCAACAGTCCTACAATAAATGTATATATATATATTATTATTTACATTCATCGACCTTTTCCACAAGGTCCATTCACATCACACATTCACATTTTTGAGTTTGCCACAGTTCTTGGCCAGTATAGTTATTTTTACAGACTGGGGGAAACAAGGTGTTACACCACTAACCCCTCTGAAGGCAACATATAGGTTTACATCATTAACGGTCATAGGGATGACGAAAATAATGTGTAACAGAGAGCCCCCCAAAGTATGAAGTTAGAACAAAGTGATAACTGAAATACTTTGTCGAGTGTGTGTAGGGAACAAGGAATAGTCAGTCAGAAACCTGCCAACAAACAAGGAAATACAGTACAATAATATATCATCACTGAGGTAGGCATTCCCATACTCAGAATACAAATGATGCAAAGAATAAATGCTGACATGTGAAGATCCATGTCAAGTAAGACAGGTCATGGCCACCAAACATACACCATGGATCCATGCCATTATGAATCAAATGTGAACATAGCCACCAAAAATATATTGTGGATCTATGTGTTAAAGACTCAAATTTGAACATAGCCACAAGGCATACAATGTGGATCTATGTAATAGTACAATCTTAATATACTCCAACGCAACCTGAATTTGACAGAAAAGATCTAGGGTCTTCATATCCACCACTCTATAGTACGAATCTAACCATGTGAATACATGTGCTGGAGTCGAACATGGTAGAAACCGCTTGATTACCGGTCATTAGTGTATATCATTAACAAGCGTGAGGGAAATCATCATTAATGTCAATGATTCCCAAGGTACACTAGTACAATCCAATGAATGTGAATCAATGAGCTGAGGTCAAACACTCGGTGGAATCTCCCAAGCAGGGGTCAATAATGAAAACCCACTGTCAAAAGCGAGGAAACCTTCCATTGAGGCATGCAATTTCCAAGGTACCAATTGGTTTCTAAGTCTAATTCCTGGATAATGAGTTGAATTCGATAGGAAAAGACTCGTCACGGAAGGGCCTTAATGTATCCCACATCAATGACATGAAACAAGGAACAAGATTTGATGTAGGTCAGAGTAACAAGTGATTCAGGACTAACTCAGGGATGGCTGACGTAATGTAAGGCCTAAAGATTGGAGAAATGGCCAACGCAAAAGAAGGTTTTTCAGGTTGAACTTCATTTTGAACATATTGACGACACGACAATTGTCTTGGAAAATACTGACTCAACAACAGGGATCACAGACCAATTTGTAATCTTATAAAGGAGTATGACCAAGAGACGAGCGGATTTTCCAACCTAGACACAAAGCGAGTGAAAGGGTGTCATGTTCAAAAGAAACTCTTCCATGGAATACAGGTTTATACATATTTATTTCTCAATTTTTTCCCCCACCATTTCTGGCGAGTACCTCATTATTTTTACGCAAGCTTGAGGAGGATAACATATGCTTGTAATGTAAGCTCATCCTTCAAATGATTCCCTCGGAGTATGTTTAATGAACCTTAGGAAGGAGTGGTTTGGTCCCATTACGGGTCTTTCGATGTTTGTTTAACGAGTCCAAAGACAGAAAACTTGAAGGTTTTTCACGATTATAGAGTCTGGAAAAACAGTTAAAAGAGAACTCTCTCAGTTCCTTTTTTGTAAAGTAGTCTGAAGAGACCGAAAAAGAGATAAATTATCGCTCAACAGATGCTTTCTTCAAATAATTTAATGAGCGTGAAAATAGCAAGATCGCTCGTCAATGTTTTCATGTTTAGAGAGTTTGAAAAGAGCTTAAATGGAACTCCAGTGGGTTCCTTTTTTGTATAACCTTTACGAGTCTGAAAAAGTGATAAAAGTATACTCGGTTGCATTCTCACGTATTTATGAGCACGAGAAAGAACAAAGACTAAGCTCGGGATTGTTTTCATTTTTACGCAAGCTTTAAAACAAAAGAAAACTATGCTTGGACCTGGTTTCATTTTTACACAAGATTGAACCAGAGGAAACTATGCTTGGACTTCCCAACGCATAACACATGGATGGTTGGTACTTAGCCCCCAGCTTAAGAAACTAGCGTCTCTACTTCAGCATGAAGTCCAGAGGCTGGAAGTATTTCCCCCCAAGCTTCGTTTCATCCAACGACAAAGAAGGAGGAAATGAAGCTTCAAATACTAGACGAAGGACTTGACTCAAATAGAGAGGGGGAGAACTATTTCATTTTTTAACGAGCTTGACATAGAAACAAGAACTATGCTCGTAAACTCTGTTTTATTTTTGAACGAGGTTGCCACAGAGACAAAAAAACTATCCTCATAAGTGGTTTCATTGTTTAACGAGCTTGAAATTAGAAAAACTATGCTCAAATACCTTTGTTTCATTTTTTAACGAGGTTGCCTTAGAGACGCAAAAACTATCCTTGATGTCTTCTTGATCATGGATTCCAAGAGGACAATGTTCCAGAATGACACCATGTCAAGGGACAAAACTCGGTCATGGCTTCCAAGAGGTCTTCACTGGAAGGAAGAAACACACTCTGGAAGGACACCATGTTGAGGGTCGCGACAGGAGTAAAGAGATCATGCTCTAACAACCCTATCGAAGATATCACCATGTCAACTACTGGATCTAAGTCATCAAAAGTTGAATCCATGGGTAACAACGCCACATAATTGACCTGCGATGGGGGTGATACCATCTTCATATAAGAACCATTCAGGGAGGCAATCTAGGCGGGGCCAATGAATGAAAGTTGATCAACAGTCACAACTCGTCCATCATGAGGGAAAGATATCACACGAAAAAGAGTAGACACAATAGATTTCATGGAATATACATAATCTTGCCCAAGGAGTAAAGCGAAATCCAAGGGGTCTTGGACTACCATGACATCAATAAAGACAGTTTTCCCTCCCAAAGTTACAGGAAACTGAGGAGGGGTCCCTAAAGGTTGACTAGTTGTTATGTTAAAAGATAACATATTTTGTGTAACCGGTGCAAGCGGAGGATAACCCAAAGCTTGCAAAGCAACAGAAGACAAAATACTAACAGACGAACCTTCATCTATCAGTGTTTGAGGAACGTCTCAACCACAAACCTGTACTGTAATCTGGAAAGGAATGTGAGAGGGAAGACGAGGTCTAGTTAGCACACCCCAATCAAAACGGATGGCCTCATTACTTGGAGGGGGGTTCACGAGAGAAGGAGGAATACCCCCTGACACGATAGAGTCTGTATCAACAAGAAAAATGTGGGAAATATTGGGTTTACTCTCTAGCAGGAGAATAGGTTCAACTGATGACGAGATCATATCGACCACTTGAGTTTCATTCTCCAAGGAGAGAATGGGGTTGACAAATGGAAATGGATCAACCACTTGGGTGACACTCTCTAATGGGAGAGTGGGATCGACCGAGGATGGGATCGGATTGACCACTTTGGTTTCACTCTCTGAGGGGAGACTGGGATTGACCGAGGATGGTATCGGATCAACCACTTTTTCAACTGGTTCAACTAAGGACATGACCAGATTGACGACATGATCAACCGGATTGAACGGTGAAGGGACCGGAGTGATCATTCCATCAACTATTGGAGGGTTGAGAGAAATATTATGGTAAGCAGCTAGAAGTTGAGGTTGTGAAACAGTCATGTCTTCCAGTAATTTCGAGGCTTCATCCATACGAGGACAAAGGTGAGTGAGATGACTCCCTTTGCATAACATACACGGGAACTTGACTCTACTTTTCTTCTTCCCAACCGTATCATGACTGGTTGACGGGGGGTCATCAGTATGTTGTTCAGAGGCTGATGACATGGGTTAGTCAGGGTGTGTATACCATGCTTCTATAACCTTGGATAGACCAGGGCAATCCTTAAGAAGATGGCTACCCTTACAAATCCTGCAAGGGTACTTGGGATTACGGGTTGTTTGGGTGATCTTGACATCATCAACACTCCCAGCATGATCAACAGTAACTGGTTGTTTTCCAACATGTTTGACAGTGGTTGGAGGTTTTGACCCTTGTTTATCTTTCTTCTTCTTAATCTTTATTTTCTTCTTCTTCTTATTCATCGAGTTACTAGCTTCAGAACTTTCACTCGACGAAGAAGATGAAATAGAAGGAGACCTCGCAAGTGAAGAAGGTGAATAAGATCTTACTGGTGAAGACAGTGAAGGATCAACATGAGGTTGATGCTCTTGGGGGGAAGTGTTTATGACCGAATCACTTACTGCACTCAGGATTACCTGAGTGGAAAACAACCATACCAGTAATCCAATTGTGATACCTGGAAGGCTCAAAGTAGCGATGTGAGGAGGACCAATGTTTCCGTAAGAAGGAAAAACAAAAGGTTCCCCTAGAGCAGAGGTTCCTTCATTGGTCATTTCGGGAACTGATGCCATGAAAAACAAAAATCCAATCTAGATTCTGCTAGGGAAAACAAACATCACACGCTAAAAATATAGGAAGCAAGAAAACAAACAAAACCTTCTCACAATGAACGCACTAGTTGGTGATGAAATCCAACATCGCGGGAACAATGTAAGAAGGGGATAAGATAGAGTGGGTGGAAAATTTACGTTGATGACCTGCTTAACAGACTTACACCCTGGTGCAAGCTCCCACACATAATCGTGGGTATACCCTCCAAGGAGCCCGAGTGAGTTTGGCCAACGTCGATTCCAGGTACCGTGAAGACTTGCCCCTCCACAGTCACCTTGTGTAAAGACCCTAAAGAGATAGGCCACTAAGGTTACCAATCACTACAGTGATTCCTCGGGAAACAGTCAACAGTCTGATCCACGTGCAAGGGCAGGGTATCTAGCCCAAAATCAACTTGAAAGGCTTCCACTCATCATTGTGGGTATACCCTCAAGTGACTCCCATAATACACGCAATCTCTACACCAAGACCGACAAAGCAGGGTGAGTAACGTTTCCAGTCTCAATGTGACCTCGTGATTGACCCTTGTGTTAGAAGGGCTTCCCAGGACAAAATGTAATAAGTGGATTTAACCGCTCCCTAACTCAAGATTCTATGTTT
>SNQJ01S0045605.1:50148-66578 GCA_010110895.2 Picea sitchensis | reverse complement strand
GCTTTTGGAATTGAGCATATACAGTGCGCAGCTACCTTTGAAACAAAAGACTTCCCTGGGTTGATAATTTATGTTTCACTTGGTTGTTTAAAATTAATTAAGCAATTATAGTGACCAACAATCATATTAAATGTGAAAGAGAGATTACAACCATGGCCTTGATGTTGTAAGGTCCCTTCCAACTGTCCTTCGTTCCCCACACACTTCTTTCTCCAAGAATTCTGAGAGCACAGATCTGATAGTACTCACAATCTATCTTGACAAAGGCAAAAACTCAAAACCACTCTAACCAAGCTAATAATTCCAAGCCAAATCCAACTTAGACAATCCCAAAAGCTCCAAAGCTAACCTTCTCCATGAGATCTCCTCTCCTTTTATAAGTTGAAGAGGATAAGGTGAGGAGGTTGGGATGATCCCACTAAATCATGAAAGCAAGTAAGATCCAAACCATTCGGATGCCACCTCACCATGGAAGTTTCTCCTTCTAGAAGATTCGAGAAAACGCTCGTTTTTCCCACGTGTAAGCATTCTCTCACCCTGCCTATAGAGCAACCTGCGAACATCTTGCAACCAACTATGGTGCAACCTGCGAGAATCAGGAATTCTTGCACCCTACCTATATAGAAACCTTCGAACTTCCTTTTTTATAGGGTTTTTACAAAGGAAAATGCAACTTCTTTTCTCTGGAAAAGTTCTTATCCCTTCTCTCTTCAGGAACTCAGGCCATTGACCCCTCTTAAGGAAACGGGTAGTTTTACATCATTAATGGTCATAGGGATGATGAAAATAATGTGTAACAATAAGGGGTTATAAGAGTTCGAGGTTAGAGATTACAAGGGTTAGTAGTTATATAACTTAGGGATTAAGGGTTATTGGGGACAAGGGTTAGGGTACTTTCTTGATAGAAAATGACAATTAAATTAGTTATCATATAATGTTCAAGGGTTATAAAGATTATGTGATTGGGCTATAGGAATTAGGTGTGAAAGATATTAGAGGGTTTAGTGGTTTGTCATTCCCATATGGATAATATGAGGATGAATATTGGTGCTGGAAGTTAGGGGTTTTAGTTGACTAAGGGTTTGGGTGATGGAAGTTAGGGGTTTTAATGACTCATGTACCCCATAGGATATCTGGTGAATTGACGATGCATGTAGATAAATTCCTTGCTATGACATACTGTGGGTGGGCCTAGATGTTATTGATGGTGCTAAAGGACCAAATCGCCTCTTATCACAATTAATAATGGTGGAATTGTGCCTTTGGGATAGTACTATGTGTTTTATTTCAAGAACATATCCATGCTTCAACCACATGTCAGTATATGATATGGAGGTCCTAAGGTGCTAAGTATGTAATGGTGGGGACAATTGTTAATATGATGGGGAGGTAGGGTTTAAGGGAATGTGTTTCACCTTGATTTTTTCACACATTGGATCAGCTCGTGATACATATCAAGGACTATCCATATGATGGGATGAACTACCAGTGAAACTTACAGCTAACCCAACTACCAATTGGATGAACATGGGGCTCAGACGATATGTATATATGCATTGAACAAAACTAATATTTGTATAGTTTGACTCCCATATTCCACTTGAAGGCCAAAGATATCATTTAGAGGCATCGTCTCATGGTTTCAGGCCTTTTTCATGGCCCATGAGCCAAATAAGTTTCATTTATGGTATAAATATTTAAATTTCCTCCCTTGAACATTCATTGCCTTAAGACCCACCCTTGTTGTGCAATTAATGGCTATAATATCTTACTCAAAGGGGAAATATTCCTCGTAGATGCCCTTTGTGGTGGTTTAAGGACTTTATCACGACCCTCAAACCCTATAAGATTCATTTAGGACTAAGGAACTTATTTTTCTCCCATGAACATGGTCAAATCCATGAGACCCATCCTTAGTGCACAAAATCTCATAATGGTGTACTCCATATGCCACTTTGACACCAAATATCACCTCTAAAGGGCCTATGTGGTGGTTTGGGGCCTTGTTTATGGCCCCTGAGATGTGGAAGTTTCATTTATATGCTAAGGTCTTTGTTTTCCTTTGTTCACCATGGTCAAGGCCCCTAGACCCATATCATGGGTGTAAACGATATTTAATGATGCCAATATCCAAATGAGAGTCCAAAGATCTCCATTAGAGGAATCATGCAGTGATTTGAGGCCTATTCACGGCCCCTGAGCCCTACAAGATTCATTCAGGTCTTAAGAACCTTGTTGACCCATCCCTAAAATCCTAAAATGGTGATCAAGGCCCTGAGACCCATCCCTAGTTTGGAAAGCATCATAAGGGTGTAAATATCACTATTAGAGGCCATATATTCCCTTTAGAGGGCATGTGTGGTGGTTCAAGGTATCATTCATGGCTCAAATCCCTAAAATCTTCACTTAAGTTCCTAGTTAAGGCCTTCTATTTCCTCTCCCAACCATGGTTAAGGCCCTAAAACCCATCCCTAGAGCACAAAACCTCACAAATGACACCCATAACCTACTCAAAGGTCAAAGGCCCCCTTCATAGGGAATATGCATGGTGGTTTAATACCTCATTAATGGGAATGGGATAAATAATTTATATTATATAGGTTTGGGGTAATAATTTATATTATATAATATATATTAATTTAATTAAAAACAAATAATAACAAAACATTAAAAAATAAAAAATACAAAACAAAAAAAATAAAAACAAAAAACAATATATATTATATAATATATATTGATTATATATTAAATAAATTAAAAACAAATTAAAACAAAACATTATTAAAAAAACAAAACAAAACAAAACAAATTTCAAAACTCATAGCCCATTCCATTCACCCTCGTGCCCACCCATTCCATTCACCTCGCGCCCATTCCATTCACGACTGCAAAAACCACAGAGAGTAGCCAAAGTACCCCGCACCCATTCCATTCACGCCAGCAACCATAGAGAGCAGCCATTAAACCCCATGCAGGAGTGGAGACAACAACCTTAGGTGCACGAGAGCAGACATAGTCGATGAAATCCCACATGTAGGAGTGGAGACATTCACAGAGGCAAAGAAACGTACCCTATCCAGCTCCCAAAACCGTGAAGGAGTTGAGATATTCAGGGTCGGTTCGCAACTTCCATTTGGACATTGACAGAGGCAAAGGAGCCCCATCCGTCCAAACTCTAAAAATGGTAATGGCTCTGATCCTTGAAAATGGATATCAAAATTCCTCAAATGTAATCTTTGTATATTGAAACCCCTCCTTATACTCTTGCATGTTTGAAACTTCATGATGCGCAAAACATTTTTCCCTAAGCGCCTCATCGTGATGTAAGTAATTGTTGTGGAGGTAGATCACTAGAAAATTGTCGGTGCAAAACGTTTTAGATTTATTTTATTGGGTGAAGATCATGGAATGTTGGGCATCTTAGAGTGTGTGATATCAATCATTATAACCTTCAATTGTATGCCAAAACACTATGTTGAACCACCATAAACTACTATTCCAAGTGTTGGAGAAGGATTGCCACAATATTCCACAGATAACAAACATGAATGTTTTAGTTTGATACATCTGATAAATAAGAAGGATCTCACATGATGATGGAATGCAAGCCAACATGAGGTAAAAAAAACAAATCTAATAGCTACTATAATCCATTCTTTTCAGGAATGGAATGAAAACACCTAGAAAAACATAGATCTACATGTAACGAATTCGTTGTCCTTGTTTGAATACTCATTGTATGTATACAAATTCCAATAGTAGGAGGAGGTAAACATTATTACACTCTCTCATTAACATTCAAATGACAATTTTTTCTTCACAAGGAGAATATCTAATTCTCAATCGGATCTCATTCTCAATAGTTATACACATATCTACCAAGTCTACAACATATCGATATTAAAACTACATATTTACTAAATTTCCATATTAACATAATAATTTATTAGTGCAAATATATAGCAAGGGTGAGAAGATCTACAAAATTTTTGGTTGTGTAAAAGATATAGACAAAAAAGGATTAGAAAACAAGAAACCTTAGTTTTATATGAAGCAAATATCTCTATATATATGTTATTCAATAATGGAAAAGGCTCACATGGTGCATGGTCATATGTGCCTAGAGGTAGTGTTCATGCTACCTTCAATTGTCAAATGATCTTTGAATTGATGGAACTTTACAATGTCGATGACTTAGAACTTGATTCCTCCATACCCAGTATGGAAGTCTCTCACACTGAGTTATCGAAACAAGCATATTAAGTCCTTGTGCACCAATTACCCTTTTTCTTTGTGCGACACTTATGGCCATTATTCTCACCATTTCCTTGTATACCATGGTATTAGGATTCCTTCACATTATCCATCAATTCAATATCATCTGTCTAGAATACTTTTCCCTCACCTGGGATCCATCTTCCTTGACCAATTCTCAACCCACCATTGCAATTGGTCCCCTTCAGTGCATACTAGTGAGAATACCATGAATATTCTCTACCTATCAAGTTCCTTGGGATCGAATATATTTGATAAAAAACCATTCCCTACATGCATAAATGAGAGTATCCCTATCATCCACAATTGTCCATCATACTAAGCAATTAATGCAGTGTCATCTCTTCTTTCATACATTTCTGTTGTAGGTTGCCCTGTTGGGTCCCTTGAACCAACTATTTGTACAATATTCTTTGGCGCATTTCTATTAGGTCCTTCATGGTGATGTTAACTTCTTTGTCATTATTTGAAGCCATCATCTATATTAGAAAAAAATATCCACACTAATTTGTTTCCATGAAAAAAACATTATATTCAATATTTCAAAACTGAAATCAGAATATACATCATGTCCTAACTATATTTCCAAAGCCATACCTCTCATGTTTATTCCAACCAAAAAGAGGAAAAACTCAGAGAAAACTTTCCTCATAGCAGATCTTATCTGAAATATTACAGTCATCTGGAGGCTCTAGGGCCCTCCAATCTGTTCTTAAAAACACTCGGATAAAATCATTACATTCATACTACTGCCATAACAGTTTGTTCCATCAGCCAGAAAATAAGAAAAACAAGTTGGGATTGACCAGATATCTAACTAGCATCAACCAAACCTAGTGCCTTTGAGCTAACCAGTAGAGAGAGATCAAAGAAACCTAGGAGAATTTCATCCTTAAATCATGTCCACATATAATGTCCCTTCCTGCAAAAAGTTTAAGAAGATTTATATGGATTTTCTGCATGAGCATTGAATTCTCTGTAAATGTGATTGAAAAGGTTTCTAAAAAGTGTATTTTACCTTGGAAACCCTGAACATAATTGGTCTTAATACCATATTAACAATGTGATTTTTACCATTACCCCAATCCTTGAGCAGTTTTGAGTCTCCCATTCTCTGGAGTCTATCAATCCCATGATCAGCTACACATTTCAGAAGTAACGATAGGGAAAATAACTCATCTCTGTTATTTGTCCCCTAACCTCCTGCATACTTGAAAGAACCGGATTATTTTCATTTATAAATAAGATACCACTAGCACCACAAATATCTGGGGTCCTTGACAATCACCGACAAAAAAATCCCAAAACCTTCAATTTATCATACACTGGCTCTTAAGGATTTGGGAAGGTTTGACTCTTTCATCTTTCTCTGACTCTCTATAGGTATATCTTATTTGACGAGCCACTTGTGTAGTTTGTATGTCTTTCCCTTGGAAAGTCATACAGTTTTTTATGAGAGCCATAGACCCTATAATACAAAAGAGGGAAGGGATATGTGAGCTTTTACAGATTTGTCTCCATTACCAAGATTTGAAGCTACTCAGCAATGAGTGTTTTTTCTACTTATTATCACCATTAGATAACAATAGAGCTTCAGACCAAACCTCCCTAGCATAGAGACAATGAACAAACATAAATGGTTTATCAATTCCTCAGTGAATTTACATGAAATACACCTTCCTGGACCATGCCAGTGCCCACACCAATATGTATCCTAATAGTTTCAATGTCGCCTAAAGAAAATAATAGTAAAATCATATATCATAAGAAAATAGTGCCTCGGCTTGATAAGCCAAGGCTCCTACTTTTATTTCAAGTTCATTTTTCCTTCCACTCATTATCTTTTCAAGAACCTTGCCATCCTTTATAAAGTTAAATGTAGCCATGGTCTCCACATCCCCCAATTGGTCCATGTCATTCAAGGAAAGATAATTCTGCACATTTCTTTGATAGCTCAATCAACAGTGTACTCATGATCTGACAAAGTACACACCCCACATAGCAGTGAAATCTATCACCACCAGACATTTAGTCTCAATGGACTCCTTTAGATTGAAGTGCCATGCCTATGTGGTGTGACAAGTAAACATGTTTCCCTCTTCCATCACTTCTCCAAAAATATCTCTGTGCTTCTCAAATTTACAAGCAATGTAAGTTTTAAAAGAGAAATCCAAAAGCATATTCAATGTAATATGTAGGTTTTACTTTTGTAGCAATGTACTTCCCTTTCAAAAGCTCTTTGTCAAGCATGACCTGTCATTGTGATAGACCGTTATTCAAAGATAACATTTGTTTATAGATTCAATTGTTTCAATATATTATTTTATTGTAAGCTTGTTTCATTTGCACCAATTCCCATTCCCCGTGGTGCATAAAGCCTGTAGGGGATTTGTACAAATCTAATCCAAGGTGAATATACCATGTCCCCTTTTCTGTAACCTTTTTAACTCTCTCCTACTTTTCCACCACCAATTTCCCATGTGTTGTGGCCATATGGACGCTGGAACTATATTGAATAGAGGGAGGAGAGAAGTGAGTGTCTTGGTGGACATTGTGGCATTACAAATAACAATTGTGACAAAATTTGGAGCAATTTTGCATTCTGCGTTAAAAAAGGATCAAGGAGCGCACTAAGTTATAATACTACTTTTGTAAACAAAGTTGTGGACTTTCCATGGGAATGGAACAATGGACACAATAGTTTTGCAGATGGAACAATGGACACAATAGTTTTGCATATGGAACAATGGAACAATGGACACAATGGACACAATAGTTTTTCCACATGACATTTAATCATTAGTCCACATCATATCCAACTATCATAGACTCGTACCTTTGTGGACTTGATGCATCCTAGCATGGAGAAACATGAGAGTGGATGTGTTTTTATTAATGTGGTCACTTGGTGTTCTCTCAATCTTATTTTCTTTAATCCCCTTGTACGTACATTATTATTCCATGTGTCATTATATTGGGATTTTGAGATCTTGGACTCTTTCTCATAACAACTCATTCCAATTTAGCCTAGAACTACACTTCCCTTTAAACTATCCATTATCCCACATGTGCATAAGGTAATAATATGATGCACTTGAAATGGTTGGTCCTCCATAAAGAATGGAGTGTGAAAAGGTGTGTATATTGAACTCTGACTACCACTTATCTTGGATTGCAAGCACCATGCTAAAATTTTGTTTATTAATACTTGCAATTGGTTACACAATTGGGGAGAAGGAAAAAACCACTTTTGACCTTAGAATTTTGAAGTCGAGCTTAGAGGCTTTGTTTTCTAAATGATCAACCCAAAGATCTATGCATAAATTCAAAATAGAACATTAGATCTAGTCAAATAGATTCAATTCGAATTGAATTTTTGAAAGAATATGCATCATGTAACTTAAGCGATCCCTTTGACCGTAATTCTTTAACATCTAACAAGGTATTGATATTTTCCAAAATCTTATTATCCATGTGGACTCTCATTCCCATCTAGGTTCTAGTCTTCTTAATGACATCCCAATTCCTCATATGCATTTTTTCTTTCAATGTTGGATATTTTAGGGATTTCTCAAGGTCTTTCAATGATGAGCTAATGACATCATTCTCTAACTATATATCTTAATATATATTCAATAATAACAAAATAAAGATCCATAGATATGGACTTACCTTTTGATGAAGAGGGATTATGGCTCTTCCTGCTATCATTTTGAGATCAATTGTGAGCTTGGAAATGTCCTCTATTCACTCTTCAAATTCTTCCTCATCATTGGGTGTATATTTCTTAGGGAAAGATTACCTAAGGTGACCATACATATGAAGGATGGAGCACCAAAAAGGAATCTTAACATTGTCTATCTCCTGACAATAAGAACAATTCTCCACTTGAGTATCAATTCCTTCAAGCAATCCATCTCCCAAGTTAATTTCCACAAAAATATTAGCCATTGAAGTCTTGTCTAGGAAGCATGTTTTCTCGTCAATATCCAACATCGATCAAACCAAGAGGTCATCCATCAAACTATGTGACACATGCCTCCAAATGCGCAAACAAGTTGACCACTCCAATATTTGTAACGTGGCATGGCATGAGAGGTCCATGTGCATGAAGAATATCCCCAAACTGCCTATGCCATTCTGACCAATGCCTTGAGAGTTGTGAGCCAATGAAACCATATTATCTCATCAAAAGTACATTGTCCCTTTCCCATGTGCTTAGTTATTGTGAAAAACAGGGAAACATCAAAGTCCGAATGCTTGTATGTTGGAATCTCTATCATTGTTGGCATGAATAGTAAATTGAGTATCTATGAATGAAAGATTCCATCAGGTGGATGAAGAAATGGAAATGATATGCTACAACATATGTCTATCCACTCTTGAAGAGGGTTTTTGTAAACTCTATCATACCACATAATATCCTCTTGCCTTCCAAGAATTTATGTCTTGTTACCATCATATTTTTGTTCATATACATGTAGCTTCAAATTTGTCTTTGATCCTAGAGTAAAAGGTTGAAACTTTAGCACATGAATGATGTAATTTTTAATCTTTCCTTGGTCACACGGGTTGTAAGAAAATGTCACATTTTCAACTTCAAATGTTGCCAGAATCCTTGTGATTTTTCCTATAGCATAAAGGACACATTCAGACCATTCATCCTCAAAGGCTAACCCTACATTTTCCAACATTTCATCAATCTAATGTCTCCTAAGCATGCCAGATAGTAATTCATCTAATATTAATTTGACACTGAAGTTCCTGGTAGCCAGATCTTGGTGTTGTGTTAAAGAATTAGAAAATGGTGAACATTTTCTAAGTTCAGGGTGGCATAATCAAACTTTCTAGGAAAACAATCCTTCCACAATAGCTCTAAGATGTCTCCATGCATGAATGGTTGTCCATGAGAGGATTTGCAACTATTTAGTATATTGTTCCTAGACATCTCCTGAGTATTTATATCCTTGTATGACCTATGCATCTTCATTGTTTGTTGACCCTCCAAGTCTTGTTTTCAAAACTTTGAAACAATGATGGGAATATAGGGTATACCTGCTAGAATACATCATGGACAAAAGATAATGAATCCTTCTAAATGAATTTAATTGAGGCTATATGAGGTTCAAGTGTCCAAGGTAAGTTCTTACCAAGGCATTTAAAGGTATAAACTTTATGGTGTGCCTCCTTGTTAAAAACCTTGAATCTTTTAAGATTGAGACACAGGAGTACAATGTTGTCTTCTCCTTGTTTAACCCTGACTACCATGTCATCACCTACCATTTCTACTTGTGCATCCACAATGTATCTATCCAACATTATGCCATTATGCCATGCCTACAATATTGTTCACTACCATGTTGGATATGCATATTTACCATTCGAGACTTCTCATAGCCCAATTTTGCATGTAGAGGACCATCATTTGAATAGGGAATTAGAAGTTCAAATTTGAGATCCCAAGCTTCTTCATTCTCGTGTGAGATGATAAATGGTTTGATCCAGCCTCACGTGTCCTTCTTGCGTTGGAGTTGATCCATCATGAGGATAGACATTCTGTGGTAGGCCATAGTTACCTTGTTAATGTGATCCTAAAGGATTGGATTGCATATACAAGGAGAAACACGATCATTTACACCATAGTGTACCTCACCAGCCTACTGGTAAACTTTTCTCCATGGTAGGAAACACACAGAGTATATATGGTGGCACAAAAACCCTCTCGTAGATTCTTATAGACCCTGTCTCCAAGATGTATATCCATAGGGGAGGATCCTTTTGTTTATGATTCATTAGAACCAGAAACTGTCATAAGACTAGCATCACATTCACTATCATCCTCGATAACATAGGTTGGATGAGCATTGCACTGTAGGCTATTGGTTTTATGGTTCTATTCAAATTCTATCGGTAATTATGGGTTGGATTTTCCATTATATACCTCATCAATACTGCAACCAGGAGTGAATCTTCTCTCACTAGTAACCTCGACATCCAAAAGAATGTCTTCATTAGAAACTATGCCTTGGTTATGTGATTGCTCTCTATTTGTTTCTTGATATTTCTGGTCGAGATCTAACACATATGAACCTTCATTTGCATTAAATCCATTAAACCAATTGTATTTCCACCATTTATCTTGTTCGTGCCCATTGTCTTCATGATGATAGAGACCTTTATCTTTAGGATGAGAATCGGTCAATAACTATCACAATTTTGTGTTCTTCTTCCTTGTAAATGTCATATAAGGGGGGTTTAGCAAAATGTAAAATATAATATTGATACATGGTTTGTTCCAAATGGGGAATCAGATCTAAATTAAACTATTTCCATTTTCTTATTGGTCTTTTGTAGTACACATATCAACACATGGGTAGTCCTCTCCCATCTCTTCATTGGTAATCTTAGTATGCCTCTCACAGACACCAAAGATTATTCCTCTCACAGAAACCAAAGAGTATGCCTCTCACAGACACCAAAGATGTATTCATGTCCATAGATTGCACCAGCATCTGGAGGTTCTAATTGATCTTCTAGTATATATGAATTATAACAATAAACCAAACTTATTTCTATGTCTATTCCATCCTTCCAATTGGCTCCAAAACTTATAGCAAGTTATTCTTCTAGGGAAGCAATGGTATCTCCATATGCCAAGGGAACAAACCCCTCATTTGACTTGTCCATGAAACTTGAGGCACCATCACAAATCTAGTTTTTGACAATGGGAAGGTTCGTTTTTGGGTTGAAAATGGCCATGGAATGCTCATAGAAATCATTGTCTAGGTTGATGTTGCAATCTGGAAATAATAGGTTGTCCTCATGAGGATTCGTTTGGATCATATTACCACCATCAAATTCAAAGGGGCATCAAACCATAGTTATTCAATCTCAAACATGTGCTCAAACTTTGATTTGATTAGGTCACCAGAAACATGGCCACCCTCTTCCTCATACTTGTCATGCAATTGTTCTTCTAGTGCAACAATGGCATCTTCATATGACAGGGGCCCAAATCCTTTGGTAGAAGTGGGGCTTGTTGCAGGGATGGAGGTGACTAGGGGTTGTTCCCCTACTACATGATGCTATGAAAACTCTTTAGATAAGACGATGGGTTGATCATCACTCTAAAGGTATTTTTTTTCTACAACATAGACCAATAATTTATTGCCTTATACCTTTCAACCGACTTATTGAAAAGCATATCCATGGGATTATTTGATAGGCTTGCAAAGTGTCATCAAGTTTCTTCCTTCTTTCCATGCAATGTTGAAGAAAAAAATCCTCATCGTAGAATTTGTCCTAAGGTTCTAAGTATGTAATGGTGGGGTCAGTTGTTAAGATGATGGGGAGGTAGGGTTTAAGGGAATGTGTTTCACCTTATTTTTTATACTAAATGAAAAAAAAAATCATCATAACATCTTCATGAATGATGTCCATGCAGCCAAATGCATGTGGAATATGTGTCACTTATCATGCAACATGGATTAGGTAGATACCCTATATTACCACAACTTCCCTTGCCACCCTTAAGTCCTTATTTAATTCCATAGGTTTATCATGCAATATGGTTTAGAATGTGTTTTTGTTGTTGTCGGGAGTTGGTGGTCCGTGCTTGTCATGGTGTAGCCTATAATTTGGTGGCTGGTGTTTTCTTGTCATGGGCTTTTTAGATGTATTATCAACTATGATATATGGTTGTGGTTATCTTGGTTGTTGTAGTGCACTATGGAGTTTCCTATATCTGGTCTCTAATATGGTCATTGGTCGTGGTTTTCTTAGAGATTGTGGTGTACTGTAGAATTTAGTGGGCCGTGAATTGTTCTCATTGTGGCATAGCCTAAAATTTTGTGGGTGCTCTATGTTTCCCATGGGTTTCATGGTTATGGTCTCGATTATGGTTTTTTGTTGTGGTTGTTTTGGTGATCATGGTGCACTTTGGAATTTGGTTGTTGTTCCATGTTTTTCATTCCTCTCTTGGGTTTGGTCTTGATTATGCTGTTTTGTAGTGGTTTTCGATGTGTGGTAAAACATTTCATGGAGGAGGTTTGTTTTTCCATAGGATTGTGGGTAGTTTCATTGCTACCTCTTGCATACTCTGGTAGATTGGTTGGAATTTTTGGTATTTGGCACATAGAAAGGGATATGTTTTCCTTGTGATAGTGTTCTTCAAATTGGATTTGTTCATATGTGTTTTCTTTTCGAGTTGGTCTTTCACATATAGAAAAGTATGTGTTTTCCTTGTTAACATGTTTTTTTGGTTTGGATCTATCCTTGTGTGTTTTCTTTTTGTATGTGATATGGGTTTCATGTTGTTATGTCCCATGTTCAACCCTAGGTTTCTTTGATTCCTACAAAACTATTATTGTTTCCCTATAGTATTGGAGTTTAGGATGGCCTTGTGGGAGTTGGCAATGCAACACATGGGGGTTTGAAAAAATTAGAGGCATTTTGTGTCGTATGGTTCCTCTTCCTTGAGTAGAGGGTTCCTAGTTGGGTTATCCTAGTCTAGTATTTATATTTTTCTATACCATTTCTAGAAGTTATGGCATTTCTCAAGTTCAAGTGAGATTTTTTTTTTTAGGTTCATTTTGCACAAATCCAACAAACAACAACCTTAATACTATTTTTTTCTTAGATCCATATGATAAATTTATCATGTCCTTAGTGTTTTCACATTTTTAATATGTCCTTAATATGTCCAAAATCAAGAGGGATATCACATTAAATTAGGTGGTTGACCACTAATATTGGTAATTGCACCCTAGTCTAATTGTGCATCCAAAACTAAAGATATAAAAATTTTATTTAGAACTGTGAATATGATGACGGACTACTAACTAACAACATGTGCACATGCAACTGAAGGTACAACCAAACAGGTACCTGTCAGATATTTCTTCATCAAGTGAGGAAATCTTAGGACAAATAGAGGTCGGAAATGCAACTGCATCTAGTAGATATGATAAGCAAATAAGGACCAGAGGTAAAAAAGTCAGAATAAAATTTTGTAGACGCGTGAATTTTTTTCTTATCGAAGGAGGATCATGCTCTTATGATGATGAGAGCATAGGAGACATAGATGTTCCACTCAGGTATAAGCATCTGGTGAAACAATGGGTACCTAAGGAACTACCTCCTATATATGTTGACTTCGTTGTCAACAATAGGACATATTGCATTGCACCATCCTCCTTGCATGGCTTGGGGCTATTTTCCATGGATGGAATAATTGTAAAATACAATACAGTAACCGAATTGATGGACTATGTCAGACCGTGTTACAATTATAACGATTGGATGCGGCTGGTCCGGTACATGCGAAGTATGCGGAGATATGCACTCGCCACAAATTATATACAACTAATAAACAAGGATAAAAATAAGGGAGCATCTATCTATATTGATGGAAGGCCTAAATATTCTGGCAATATTGCAGGGTTTATAAATAGCACATGACCCGGGACAACAAACAAACAACCGAATTGCATATATGAGGGACATGAAGAGAATCGTGCAGTATTGTGTGCAATAAAAAAGATATCTCTCGGGGAAGAGTTATTAGTGGATTGTCATTTGAATCAAATAGAAACATTGACTAATAGTGTGTAGATTCTTATGCAACGCCTCTTTAAGAAACCTCTACTTATTTCGTTATAATTTTTTATTATCTTTAACATTGTTGTAAATATTATATTTAACATTGTTTTTTTGTTATCATTAACATTTTTTTTAATATTTGGGGGTTCTAATTATATTATAATGTGGCAGGATGATCGTGGAAAAGGGCCAGACGCAGAATATGTAAATTATTCTCAATTTCCACTTTCATTTTACGTTGTTTTTATTATTTGCTTATATAATTTTATTGAAATAACATTGTTTTTGCTGAAATTATATGTAGTCAGCAGGCCATGTGGATCATGATTCCGCCGATGAGGAGGGGTTTTATTCTTGCGTTGATTCGATGCTCTTATTAAAAAAAAAATATCATTAAAGCTAACAAGGAACTTGTTAGCTTGTTAGATCGTCCAGAACAAACTCTTGACGTCAAAGAAAAGATCAAGATCCTTATGTCACAACTTAATACATATAAGGTAATAACCATAATTTAAATTTATTTTTTTTAATGCACTCATATGTTCAATTATGATACTTTGTTCTTTAACTTTTACATTATCTCACGAAAAAACATTTTCTTTTTTATAAAGGAATTTTGGAGCCTGTTCATCCCGGTGTTGGTAGTAGTGGCACTACAGAGACACTATAGAGTCCTGATGGGGGCAGTCATACAACTGCTAGAGAACTATTTACTTCTCCATCTTCCACACCTCATTTAGATAGGAGCCATGACACGCACCGACATGAATCCACACCTCAATCAGAGTCTATAGATGGTGGCATATATGAGGATGATAGTGATGTGGTTGAGATAGTTTCATTTCCTGGAGCTAGACGTGTGACAAGCACAGGGACCCTTTCGTGCACATTTTTGGTTGACGATAATGGACTTCCATTAAAACAATCAAGACTCCCAGGTAGTTTTAATTCATATTTTAATCGTTTAATGTTAGCCTCATACATAAATCATCTAGATTATTAACTTTAAATTAATGATCATATATTTTTGTGTGTAGGAAGCGACCTTTTTTATAAGCACGTAGAGAGCAAGACCATGTCTATTTTTGGGGCAAACTTATGCATGAGGTGGAATTTCCATAATTCCAACCTCAAAAAGGAACTTATGGGTTATCTTGAAGGCATCTTTGGTGTAGACACATTCAATACAAAAGCGGTCACATCTGCAGCGGGTGAATATTTAAAATATACGCGGGATGTTTATAGACGAAGCTTGGCAAGAAATCCTAGGTATGAGTGTCCTCCCTCAATTCCAAAGAGGGAGTGGAAGGCGATCATTGATGATGCAAAAGAGAAGATTTTGAAAAAATCAGGAGAACAAATAACTAGTACACGAAGGTAAATTACAATTTTTTGAATTCAATACTAGCTTTATTTTTCTTTAGATCTAACTAAAAGTGTGGTTATATATAACATACTTGAAAATTTTGATGATAGGTTTCCTGACACTTTGAAGGCAACCAAAGAAAGGATTTCCAAACATGGCCAACACAAGCTAGGCCAGGGCGGCTACTCTAGGTTACAGTCACGAATCGTAAGTACCCAAACATATTAAGAATATTATTTGTATCACCTTACAACTTTAAGGTAATTGCAGCCAAAAACATTAAAAAACCATACCCTTATGCAATGCAGGGCGATGACTTCGGAACTGAAACCATGGAGGAAGACCTCCAACTTGGTTACAAGTATGGTTATAAATTCATGGTTGATCATAGGAAAAGCATGGGGCAAACCCCAAGATCCAATTTGTGGGATAAGGTAAATAAAAATCAGTCCACATTAACCTTTCGTTACTTATAAAATACGTAAATGTTTGATATTGTTCATAATTTAATGTCTTACTTTGTTTTAATCAAGGGAGAAGCACTATCAACGAAACCATTAGTACTGGACAACACAGCATTGATAGTGAAATGAAACTAGAAGATCATGGTGCTCCCCAACGGCCCCATCCCAGTGAGGTGCAGCCCCAAGATGTTCCTATGACTGAGGCCCGCGACGGTAAAATGTCTATATATTAATCATATACTTAATAATTTTGTACTTATAAATTTTGGTGTTTCAATGGCAGAGACTGTCATAGATGATCCTCCTTGATCTGAAGATCATGTGAATAGGTCAGAATCCATTCCAACGGTGCCAACTAGAGGACCAAGTAAATAATTACATTGCAGAATTTTTTTTAATATTAATGAACTACTTCAATGATATTTAAAAATTGGCCATATAAATTTAATATTTTTTATTTTTTTAGGTGATGGCCCCTCAAAGAAGCATCCATGTCATGGGTACGAGACCAGACATACTCAGCGTGAAAGGACTAAAACAACATCAACTGCTGAAGAGAACCCAGTAAACGAAGACATGGACATGGATGAATTGCTTAAGAACTGGAAAGCACAAAAGAAGACTAAAAGAAATTCATGATGTCATGTAATAATTTTATAAGACAGTTAGATGTACATTATATAGATGAACATGTAATGATGCATATAATGCATTGACATTATGGG
>SNQJ01S0045605.1:30973-50138 GCA_010110895.2 Picea sitchensis | reverse complement strand
CAGTGTTGCATGTTGAAGCTATGATCAAATTATTAGAAGAATTAAAAGTTGATCATAGAGCTTATCCTCTAACCTAACCTTCTGTCAAGATAGTGTATTGTCTTAGTACAACAGACAGGTTGAAGAAAGCACTCGTCACCTGAGTGAAGGAGACCTAGAAGAAAAGAAAGCACTCACTCTTGAAGACAAGGCTCCAGGTTTGATTAATCAAGATTCAAAGGTGCACATGACAAGCTGATGGATTTTATTGAGATAGAAATCGTCGTAAAGTATTATACTTGATAGCATGTGAGAATATAGAGGTATATGCCTTTCCTGATACAACTAACATCTCCTCTAGGAGAAACCTTGTGTGTTAGTTTCAGATTGCCATGGAAGAATTCTTGGTCACAACACTATGAGAGTGTTGACCTCATTTCGTATTGTCTTCCTTACCTTTAATCTTTGCTTCAAATAAATTATAAGTGATAGCTCTAAAGGACCTACTGTGATGATTTTTCGTGCTATGGATTTATATTATCAAAAGGATATTATTCTTGCTTGTTGTTTTTTTGACCTTGCTCCAGGTCACATGAGGAAGCTATAGCAAAGGTTGCAGAAGGAAACATGCTAAAGGAGAGATAATAAATGAATCAATCATCAGTGGAAAAGAATAAGGGGGGTCACTCAGAAGCTACTATGACCCATGCTATTGAAGAATCCATGTGAACTCTAGAAGATTAGCTCACATCAACTACAAGACGCTACCATACATATGAAAAGCTGTCACAAGTTTACCAAAACTCAAGGTTGATCAAGAAGTCATATGCAATGGATGTGCGCAAGGGAAGAATATCAAGAACCCTTTTCCAAAGAGGGGCAGCAAAGTAGAAGGAGTACTGGAACTCATTCATTCAGACATGTGTGTCTCAATGTCATCATCCTCCATTAATGGGTATGTATACTATGTATCATTCATTAATGATTATTCTCATAAAATACCTGGATATATTTGAAGTGTTCAACAAGATCAAGGAATTCAAAGCCTTGATAGAAAACCTTTTTGTAAGGAAGATTAAGATACTCAAGTCAGATAATGGAGGATAATATACCTCAAAAGAGTTCATGAATATCTACAAAGATGTTGGGTTCAAGATTCGCAACAAAACGGTGTAGCTGAACGGAAGAACAGAACCATACTGGAAGCTGTGAAGACTATGATCCATGAACAAGATCTTCCTATGTGCTTATGGGAAGAAGCAGCAATGACAGTTGTTTATGTGCAGAACCGATTATCCCATAGCACACTTGGTCTCAAGACACTGGAAGATATGTTCACCGGAAAGAAGCCATAGGTAAGCCATCTCAAAATATTTGGCTATCCAGTGTTTATTCATATACCTAAAGAGAAAAGAAACAAGTTGGAGCCCTCCGAAAAGAAGGGAATATTTGTGGGATACTGTGAGGTCTCCAAGGCCTTCAGAATCTACATACTTGGTCATTGCCACATTGAGATCAGCAGGGACATGACCTTTGATGAAGAAGAAGCACTTAAGAAATCAAGAAGATGTCAGCTTGAAGAAATGTATGAAGAGGAACCTGTAAATCCCAGGACTACAGAATCCGTGAGGGAAGTTCCCAGAGCTGTAGAACCTGCAAGGGAAGTCATAACTTCCCCTGATGAGGAGACTCTTGAAGACCATGATATAACAGAAGTTCAATAACCTCCTCAAATTACCTTCTCCCATAAAACAAAGCCTACTTGGGAAAGAGAGCCTATTCAAGATGGAGAGAAGTATCGTGTTCCAGAAGGAACCACGAGACAGGTGAAAAGACCAAAGCCATTCTCCAGTGACACGACTTTGATGTGTAATATACTAGATGAAGAGCCTACCTGCTTTGAAGAATCCATTCAAAAGAAGGAATGGGAAGATGCCATGACAGAGGAATACCAATCCATAATGAAAAATGAAGTATGGGAAATAGTTCCCAGATCAAAGAATAAAGATGGGGTATCCTACAGATGGCTCTCCAAAATAAAACATGTTGTTGATGGAAGTATTGAGAAATATAAAGAAAGATTTGTCACTCGTGGCTTTTCCCAGAAAGAAGGCATTGACTATGAAGAGACATTCTCTCCTGTAGCCAGATACACTTCAATTAGAACCATCATAGATTTTGCAGCTAAGATGAAATGGAAGTTGCACCAGATGGACGTGAAGACAGCTTTCCTGAATGGTGTTATCGAAGAGGAAGTGTATATAGAGCAACCTCAAGGATTTGAGGTAGAAGACAGGAAGTCTCATGTCTGCAGATTAAATAAAGCCTTATACGGATTGAAGCAAGCTCCCAGAGCTTGGTATGGCCGTATAGACAGTTTCTTGACGAGCTTAGGCTTTACTAGGAGTAAAGCAGACTCAAATATCTACTTCAAAATTATGGATAATGAACCATTAATATTACTACTGTATGTGGATGACTTATTCTTAACTGGAGAAGAAAATCTCATCGTTGAATGTAAAAAGAGACTTGCCGTAGAATTTGAAATGAAAGACCTTGGTCTAATGCATTACTTCTTAGGCCTTGAGGTATGGCAGATTCTACAAAGGATCTTCCTTAACCAAGGGAAGTACACGATCAAAATCCTAAAGAGATTCGACATGCTAGAATGTAAGTCCATGAATACACCCATGGAAGCGTAGCTGAAGCTGTTGGTCGATACTTTGTCAGATTTGATAGATGCCACACTGTAAAGACAAATTATTGGATCGTTGATGTACCTGATGAACACCAGGACAGACATCTATTTTGCAGTGAACACCTTGAGTCAGTTTCTGGTAAAGCCCAAATGTGTTCACCTAGTGGCTGCAAAACATGTGATGAGGTACCTTAAAGGTACAATGGATTATGGTCTCAGCTATGATGGAGATCGTGACTTCACATTGAGTGGATACACTTATTCATATTGAGCAGGAAGCGTTGCTGATAGAAAAAGCACTTCTAGATGTTGTTTCAGTTTGGGATCAGCCATGATCTCGTGGCAGAGTAGGAAGCAATCCAGTATTGCTCTCAGCACAGCAGAAGCAAAGTACAAGCGAAAGCAGAGTACATTGCCGCATGTTTTGCTAGCTGCGAAGCTATATGGCTTCGAAAGTTGTTGAATGGCCTATTTGACTTAGAGATGAGAGAAACCGTGATTCTATGTGACAACCAGAGCTGCATAAAGATGACATAAAATCATGTATTCCACGACAGGTCGAAGCACATAGAAATCTGCTATCATTTCATCCGTGACATGGTATAGAGAGGAGCCTTGAAGCTCCAATACATTAGCACGGATGAACAGGTTGCTGACGTGTTGACCAAACCTCTATATTGTGTAAAGTTTGAAAACTTTCGAGATAAGCTTGGTATAGTCCGAAAGGACCCTCCCTGAAAGGGGGAGTATATATATATGTTCCTTGCTTCTGACCTCGCTATTAGACGTAAAGCAAGATGATTCATTGCTTATGACCTCGATGTTAGATGTAAAGCATGATGTTGTGTGTTCCTTGCTTCTGACCTCATTGTTAGACATAAAGCAAGATGAGTCATTGCTTCTGACCTCGCTGTTAGACGTAAAGCAAGACGATGTGGGTATTCCTTGCTTTTGACCTCGCTGTTAGACGTAAAGCAAGATGAATCATTGCTTCTGACCTCATTGTTAGATGTAAAGCAAGATGATTCCTCTCTTCTGACCTCGTTGTTAGACGTAAAGTGAGATGATGTGTGATTCCTTGCTTCTGACCCAGTTGTTAGATGTAAAGCAAGATGATTCCTCGCTTCTGACCTCGTTGTTAGACTTAAAGCAAGATGTTGATGTGTTCCTTGCTTCTGACCTAGTTGTTAGACATAAAGCAAGATGATTCCTTGCTTCTGACCTAGTTGTTAGACATAAAGCAAGATGATTCCTCGCTTCTGACCTCATTGTTAGACGTAAAGTGAGATGTTGATGTGTTCCTTGCTTCTAACCCAGTTGTTATACGTAAAGCAAGATGATATATATATACCTTGCTTTTGACCTAGTTGTTAGATGTAAAGCAAGATGTGACTGACACTGAGCTACCAGCTTAATAGCTGTGACATTGAGCCAGTGTAGTACTATGATGTGCTAGCCTAGTGCTGTGATGAGGTATCATTTTTTTACTGATACATATTGATGCAGATGATGATGGCATTCTTTCAAGAATGATGATGTTGCCGATGAAGAAAACTTCTGATGACTTGTAAATATGCCAGCCAATGTTCCAAGATGATATAGACGATACTATCCTCCTGATGCCACTGATGATGCAAACCTCTCTTGCCTAATGCTGTTGAAGAATACCCTTCTTGTTAAGGGGGAGTGTTGAAATAATGTAACTGCAAAGAGTATTCTTATTATTATTGTTATTTTATGCATAGGATTAATCCCCATTGTGGATTAATCATGTCGGTTATTGTAATAGGACCAAATCCACTTTTGTGAATTGGTCAACAGACAATTATAATAGGCAGAATAAGAAGTCGGCCCCAATAGTTAATTAAGAGACCCAGAAATATAATAAAGGTGGGTTTACCCACCCAGATTGAGAAGTCGGCCCTACTAGTGAAGAGACACTTCACACGTGCCAGAACTTGTATAAATATAGGAGGCTAGCACCTCATTTGAACACAACTCACTTGCTCAGTTTGAGAGACAAGTTCTGATCTATTACCAGCAAAAGAGAGAGGAAGAAGAGTGGCGCATCTTTTGGAGAGGACTATCTGTATTGGTTTGAGTTATCTCTTGACATTGTATTGGCAATTTATGATAAGGAAGTTTTTGCTGGGTTTTCTTCCCCTAGAGGGTTTCCCAGAATAAATGTTGTGTCTCTTGTGAATGTGTATTTCTCAATGATCTTGTTCTTATATTGTTCTTATCTATTGAAATGAAAAGAACTATAATAATGGCATAAAACATTAACAGGAAGGGGTTTCCCCGGGTCAACATCCCTGATGAGGGAACTGATCCCTACCAAGGATTCCAAAGTCCTTGTGAGGAGAAAACTCTTTTACTTTCCCCTTGTGTAGGAATAATACCCTGCACGGGATTATGTTGTCCAAAACATGGGGTTTCCCCCAGACGAGACGGCAGCTGAAGAAAAATCATTATTACCAAATGCGTCGAACAAAGAGAATGACATTGAACCCACCGATGTGGTGTAAGGAGACGATCCTAGAATGCCTACTCCAAACAAGTTGTAGTTTGTGTTTGGCCCGACAGGTTGCTGGAAAGAACCTCCGAGCGAGGGGGGTGAAGGAGGTATATGACCCCCACCGTAAAGGATAGCGTAATAGGAGGTTGAGGTTCCCCCCATGGACCCTTGCAAGGGAGCATTTGAGCTCCCTTCCCCTAGACCCATAGTCTATAGGGTGGAGTAGGTAAGGACATAATTCGTATCAAAGTTGGGCATCATATATGAAAATGGAGGGCCCGTCACACTCTATGTGAACGGAGCAGTGGCCACCGCTAATGACGGAATCAAATCACTGCCTAAAGTATATGGGGTTGAGACCACTATGGTCTGGACCGATGAAGGTGCGTTAGGAGGTGGAATACCCCCTATGGTGGTCATCATCAAGGGAGTATGAGGAATCCTTGATGAAGTAGTTGTTATAACCCTAATTTGCACCATACATGCTTACATGGCATCAGGCCATCTCAGATTCCTTCTTTGCCAAAGCACTGTTGAACAACTCTTCTTAAAAACCTCTTTTATAAAGGCCCATGTGCTCTTCTCCATTAATGCATGCGTGTACATGCTAGCTAACCCAAAACATCCCGCGTGTACCTACAAAAGCACGAAAAAAGGAAAGTTGTTGACGGAACACACAGCTTTGGGTGAGTTAACTAAACCTTTCAGCCATGCATGGCTGAGGGTTCGACCAAATACCTAGCTTCTTCTAGCCTATAAAAGAAGGGTTAGGGGTCCCATTTGGAAGAGGAGAATCATAGTAAAGAAACTATACCCGATTGTGCATTCCCTTTGTCCCAACCCTTTAGCCATCCTTGTGCAAAGAGAAAGATATAGCAAAGAAGTTGGAGGACAGATGAAGAGGATTCTAGGACCAGGTTCATGGAGCAGTGGCCGGCTTCATCATTGTAATTTGATTTGTTGAAGTTTATAATAAAGAAGTACTTTTCCCGTCCCACCATATGAGGTTTTCATGGTTTATTGCATACTTGTTTATTGAATCTCTAACCCATTAATATATATATCAAATGCATGTGGAGTTTTTTATTTGTATTGTGTGAATGCAGGTCACCCTTGGGAGGAGAGCTGCAGTCAAAGAGTGATCAAGCATGAGGAAGGATCGATATCAAATGCCCGAAATAAGGTATGCTCACTTGATCTTCTTAACTATGTATTTGCTTAAGAATAATGGGGATTAGGTCTGGGACGACGGTAGAAAGTAGAAATATTTAGGTCTTTCCTGCATGCATAATTAAACCCTAAGTGCTAGTCTGTAGAGGGATTTCCCACTCGCAACAAAATGGGTGACTGTACTGGGGATAGTCTAGGGTTTCTGGGAATATGTTTTGGGTATTTTTAAGAACTAGTTTCATTTCCTGTTTTTAAAGTTTCTGCAAAAGTCTGAGCTAACAAAGATTTTGGTCTTCCATACCAGTTATCTCTGTTTCTTTGCTTGACTGTATTTTTTTTCTGAGACCCACAGAGGTACACGTAGCTTTTATAAGGTTTGCACGCGTGTACCCACACCCTTCATTCTCACAGCCCGCATGTACACGCTAGCTGAGGAAGTGTCAGTAGCATGTATGAAAAAATTCTTTTAAAGAGGCGGTCATCCTCTTCCCTATCAGAATTAGTTCTTCTCAGGGGTTTTTTGGAACTCTTTCTAGTCTTTGTTGTTTGCAGTCTATAGCTTAGGTTTCACCTCGGATTGGTTTGTTCCATGAATTTTTCCTTGAATTGTTTTCTTTTTCTGTTAAAGTAAGTGTCTGAGTCTTCAAGAGATTTTGGTTCTCAGTACCAGTAGTCTGTGCCTGGGCTAGCTTGCTTGGCTTTTGATTTGTCTTAGAGTTTCAGATATACACACAGCCTGTATAAGGCCAGCAAGCGTGTACACGTGCTCTAACTTTACACAGCTCGCGTGCACATACTTGTTGTGGAACTGTCAGCAATGTGCTTGTGGAGAGATTTTTTGTTGAAGGTGAGGCAATCATCCTTTATTTTGACAAGAGTTATACCTCTCAAGTTTGGGTCTCTGTCATAGCAGTCAAAAACTTAGGTTTGATCACAGCAATAGCTTTCTTTTTTCATTTAGAAGTTTTCCTCAAAAATTTTCTTTTATAGGGTTTTCAGACAAGTGTGAGAGTCCAATTTTAATTTGCTTGTGTGTGATTTTTAAAGTGACTCTTTGTGATCTGTTCTTAGGCCAAAAGTTTTCTTGGTTTTGACTTTTTTATATTTTTCCTTTTTTCTTTGTGAGCATTCAAATAAATAAAAAAACTTTTATTTCTTTGTTGGTTAAAAAGTGTTGTTTTTCATTAGTAACCAGGGAAAAGTCTTTGATTTCATAAGTTCTTGATGGTTTACTTAGATCATAAGTAGATCGTAGTCAAGTGAAATCCTTCTTTGAGTTTGTTGTTCAAAGATCTTAGAAAAAAAAATTAAGTTTGAAAAGTTGTTTAAGAGTTGAGTGAAGTAAAGTTTTTTGTTTTCAACTTTCTGTTTATTTTTCTTTCGTCTTTCAAACATCACTAGTTTCACTTTCATAACCTTTGACTTAAGACAATACATAAAAATTAACGCTAAATCTAAAATTCATTAGACTTTTTATGTTTGTAGGGTCAACCAACTAGTTTAAGGTTAGGGCCTTGAATTAGGTTGGAGAGGAAACTCTTCAAGGCCATTAAAATTAAACATTGGAGTCTGAGTTAGGGAGTGTCAAAGTCTAGTATCATGAAAGTTATCCGAGACGCCCCTCTAACACAGGGGATAAACATGAGGTTGCGTGCGAAAAGGTATCAGAGATAACCCCTCCAAAGTTGGACCAATCGTAGTGGAGAGCACATATAGAGGGCTTGTCTTGGGATTCCATCGATTACATTTGCCACAGAGCTTCGTGGGTCTCGAATCCGTTTGAGGTCCTCAGTTGTCTTCCGGACCATTTGCTTTCGATACCCTTGATAGGTTTTGGGCTCGATACCCTTCTCATTGTGGTCTACCCGACTTTCAACTGTACCTGTCTGGTGGTTGTTCGCGCGTTGGCAACCTAGTTGCCTATCTTTTTAGGGACATACACAGGTGACTGCGGGGGTATACCGCGGTACCTAGGAAAAGAATCGGGCCACTCTTTGCAAAGTATACCTGGAGGGTGATTCCATGTTCAAGTTGCACTTGCACCGGTAAGTTGCTCTAGTGTTGGTTGTTGTAACTGTTCTTCCAATTAGTTTAGTGTTTTTTTGTTTTATATTGTAGGGAATTTTTTAGTGTGTTGTTTTTTGAACGAATAGAAAGCCATAGAGTGTCTTTGATCTTCTCACATAGTGGAGGATCATGATCTTCGTTGGTCATGAAGGATTATGGGCCTATCACCAGTTACACTGGAGCCACCCCCACCACCACTAAGGCGAAAGCTAGACCGACAAGGGTCTTTT
The DNA here is from genome assembly GCA_010110895.2 of Picea sitchensis. Classification (NCBI taxonomy): domain Eukaryota; kingdom Viridiplantae; phylum Streptophyta; class Pinopsida; order Pinales; family Pinaceae; genus Picea; species Picea sitchensis. The sequence goes on along the minus strand of SNQJ01S0045605.1, from coordinate 41,476 downwards.
GAAGCGACTAGGTCACAAGCAATTGTGCCCAACCAACATCCAGAGGAAACAACTATTTTAGACTTTGGAGTGAAATCTCTTGGTCCACCTGAAACTCCAATCACTGATCTTTCGGCACCCATCATCGTATTGATTCACCCTTACAAGTGCCAGACAGTTTCGCACGCAACATTGGAAACAAATGTTGTCACTCCCTCTGGGAATTCTTCAATTCCCACTACGGTTGTCACCATAGGAGAGTTTCCACCTCCTAACCCACCGTCACACGTTTGAGCCACCATGGTCTCGACCACCTCTACCTCGCATAGTGGTCTGATCCCGTCTATAGTGGTGGCCACAACCCCTTTCACACTAAGTGCGACAGGCCCTTTGTTCTCATACGGGATGCCTAGATCAGGTACAAGTCATGTACTTTCCTACTCCACTTCACAAACTTTAGGTCTGGGGGCAGGGAGCTCTAACGCTCCTCTGCAAGACCACATGGGGGGCACTTCAGCTCCTTTTAATGCTTTCCCTTATGGGGGAGGTCATATACCTCCTTCATCCCCTTCACTCGGTGGCACGCATCAGTAATTTACCGAGCCACCTACACACCATAGTTTATTTGGAGCAGGGAGTCAAGGACCGCCTTCGCATAATATGTCGGTAGGTTCGACACCATTTTCTTTGTTCGGGGCATTTGGTAACAACGCCTTCTCGTCAGTTCTTTCCCAACTGGGGGCAATCCCAGTTTCAAACAACCTATTCCTATGCAGGGTACTATTCCTACACAAGGGGCAAACCTAGGAACTTCTTCTGCATCAAGGCCTTGGAATTCCTGGCAGGGATTCGTTCCCTCGTGTAACAACCCTAGATGAATACATGCTTAGGGATTATTAAGTAAAATTTATTAGATAATTAATTGTCCTAATATGGTTTTAATTAAACAATGATTAGTATTAATAATATTAATTGATTATTTATTTATTAATTAATTGTTTTTAACTTTTGATTAAATAATTAATTAATTAATTATTACATATCACACTCAATGATATTGGTAATAATTTAAGGGGGGCTTAATAATTTTAATTGTTTAATTAAAATGCTTTACGTATGCGGGAGGGGATAAGGCATTAAAGAAATGGATAAGATATTAATGAAGGGGGCATAAGGCATTAAAGAATGGGATAAGATATTAAAGGGGGAGATAAGGAAATTAATGAGGGGGAGGAGAGTCGATGAAGGAGGGATAAGGAAGGGAAGGAGTTGGACGGGAGGTAATTCTATGGGAGTTGGGGATGGATTTTGGGAGCTGGGAGTATTGCAGAGAGAAGTGAAAATTCATGAGTGGTATTGATACAGTGCACCGGAGTTGCTGGGGGTTTTGGGCACGGAGGGCCAGGATATACGTTGATATCCTGGGGCTAGGGAGCTACCTAGTTGGCAGGGAGGACGGTTTTGGGTAGTGTTTTGAAAAAGCGGGAAGGAAGCAAGCTGCGGACAACAGGAGGGATAATAGCGTCAGGTTCAGGTATTTACCAAGAATTATGCATTGTTTTTGTATTAATTTGTTATTAAATTTTATTATTATGATGAATTTGATTGCGAATGTGCTAAATGAAGTAACTCTTAAATTTTACTGCTCTGTTCTAAATTAAATGTTGTTTATTTAATTTGGCTCTTACACCTCGTCAGGAATGTCGATCTGGGGAAATTATTTCCACAATCAATGGAACCCCGGACAAGGTACTATGCCTATCCCCATGGGATTGGCATGGGGCAACCCTTCCCAAAGTCCTGTGAATGTAATGCACGCCCATCCATCTACGTCCTATTTTGGGAATCAGTTGATGATGTCTCCTCACATGCAGAATCCGTACGCTGGTCATGGCCATTTTTTTTACCAGAACCCAGGCCAGCAGCCGAACTTTTCCTGGCAACCTGGTGCTAGTCAAACTCCATGTCCCTTTTTACCAGGTTATCACCAACAACCCAAACTACCTTTCCTGGAAACCTTTCATTTGCCAAACTTGACAAGGTTGTTGAATGACCCTATCTATCATGATCCGCGTTGGCCCCCTATGCCGACAAAGTTTCCTTCGGACATACCAAAGTTTGAAGCCAAGCTGAACGAAGATCCAGGTGATCATGTGACTACCTTCCACCTTTGGTGCTCATCTAACTCATTGAAAGAAGACTCCGTACAGTTGTGATTGTTTCAACGTACTCTCATTGGGAGTGCCACAAAATGGTACATTGAGCTCGACCACTCAAGATACTCTTCCTTCGACGAATTTGCAATGGCCTTCCTAAACCATTTCCAATTACCTATGAGATACAACGCTGGCACAGAATTGCTGGCCAATTTCGCACAGACAAAAGTGGACCATATCTCTGATCACATCTGAGAATGGAGATGCTGAAAGAGTTTAATTAAGGTGCCAGTCCCACCAGAATTCTTTCTCGAGTTGTTTCTTAAGTCTTTGGTACCATAGTTATCCAAAGATGTCGCGACATCAGGAGTGTTTTATGAAGAAGACGCCATCATGAGAGCTCAACAGCTTGAGCTCATCTATTCTTAGTCTGATTTATTATATGAGATCTTGCCAGATGCACCATGCTCAATACTTGATAAAACCAGACAGAGAGTTGGACCGCATGCCGATGGTATTGTTGGTTAAGCACAAACAAATCCTGTTGAGAAACTGACGAAGCAGTTGCAGTAATTTTCCATACAACACACAACGGCCAGCCAAACTACTGTTTTGGCTACTCCCCCTACTAAAACGTTGGATGTACACACAGTGCAATCGAAAAATCCAAAGGCCACCCAACAGCCTGAAGGAAAGAAAAAACAACGAAAGAAGGGTAAGGGGGATAAGAAACCCACTAATAATGTTGGCGGGGGAAACACTGAGAAACGGAAGGCAAGGTATCCATGCAACCTGTGCGCGGAATACCATCCGACCCACCAATGTCCTCAGCTTGCAGAGGCCCAAAAGTTTGTGACACAGCAACAACCTGTTGTGTTAACCAATCCATTTCAGCATGGGAAAAACCTAACCCAAGCCTCTACAAGCATGGAAGAGGGCAGTCAAGGACCCTCTCCATCTACAAACAATCCCGCATCCACAAATGTGTATATGATGAAGGGTGATTCTTTTATATCAACTAGAGCGCATGACTACAGTAAACCAAGAAATTATGAGAAGGGAAAAGAAACCAAACTCCCATCTCTTCCTCTACAGATTGAGAAGACTTTGGGAGAAACAATGACACGCATCCCAAAAGGTGCGTTCAAAAAAGCTTCTCACAACCCAAACGCAAGGGCCGCCCAGAACTAGTCTGTTGTGGAGGATTTGTCTCAAACCCCTTGTGGGATGTCCGCTTTGGAGTTCCTCCAAAGCTTCCCTTACCAGAGGAAATCTTTGTTAACCGCTTTAGGATCTACCAAGACTTGTAATTTGGGTACCATCATGCTGGATACAACCGACTTAAAACCTCGTCTGCCTTACCATGTAGCATTTCAGATAGTAGTGGCTCACCCCACGAAAACTTTTACTCAAAATATTTTCCGCACGATGGTTGATGAGGGCGCCTCGATATGTGTTATGTCGTTGGCATGTTGGAAGGCCATTGGCCAGCCCATTTTGTCTCTGTCGCCTACTCTTCTCACTACTTTCGACGGTCATTCGTTCCAACCACATGGTATCATTCCCTCTTTCCCTGTGCAGTTAGGAGGGAAGACCGTGTGCATCGAGGTAGAAGTAGTCGACACATCCCTCAACTACAATCTCTTGTTAGGAAGGAGTTGGACTTATGCCATCCAAGCAGTGGTTGCTACAGTTTTTCGGGTCTTGTTGTTTCCACACGAGGACCGGATTGTGACCATTGATCAATTGTCTTTCTCTAGACCTGACCCTTCATTGGGGGTGTCTGCGGTCCTAATGATTTATAATCCTCAACCAGGTGTAGTCAACGTAGGGGTTGGTTTGTGCCCATCTTTGATGGGTACCTTCAATAACCCGCCCCCTCAAGGCGATGTCAAGTTCATATCCGACCACAATAAATTTGAGATTTTCCAAGTTTCATCATTTCGCATGACTTACCTCAACGATCCGTGGATACTTCCTTCCCCATCGGCCATGATGGATGGGACAGGGCACCCGGGCATGTCCATGCCCTTGTCCGCAGCTGAAGTGGCATACTCTTTAGTCCAACAAGCTTCAGCCAACACAGATCCAACTCCTGCACAAGAGTTAGATCCGCTTCTAGAGCCTATTTGGGCTCAAGGTTCTCTCGCTAACACCAATTCGTTAGACTTATTATTTCCCTCCGACAAAGTAGTAATTGAAGCAATGACTAGTCCATACAAACCTTGGGATGATCTTCATCACAGATCATACTTCTTCCCAGAGTTAATAAGAATCGAAGCCGTAGAATTCACCTTGACTATGACTGGAGATAGGTCTTGTCCTATTAATCCCTTAGCTCCACACGAGGTATATGCTGAGGGTAATATGGAAACCATCGTTGAAACCATATCGATCAATATCTCTAGAAACCCTAGCGTCATGGAGAATGTTTTCTTCGGAGCTGGCTGCTCCCCCGAAGAGATTCAAATCTACATAGATCTATTTAAATAATTCTATGACATTTTTGCCTGGTCTTATGAGGAAATTCCAGGCATCGATCCAAAAATAGTCGAACATGAAATCACAACTTATCCATATGCCAAGCCTGTTCAGAAAAATCTTCGTCCAGTTAATCCCAAGAAAGCAGTAGCCATTAGGGTTGAAGTTGAGAAACTGTTAAAAGCAAGTTTTATATATCCTATCCATTTGACCCAATGGGTGTCAAATCCTGTGTTGATCAATAAAAAACAAGGCATGATTCATGTATGTACAAAATTTCATGATTTGAACACGACCTGTCCAAAAGATAAGTTTCCCACACCATTCATTGATCAGATAATTGATGAATGTGTGGGTTGCGAGGCCTTCTCTTTCATGGACGGTTTTTCGGGATATAATCAAATACAAATCAAACCTGAAGACCAGCACAAAATGACATTCATTTGTCCATGGGGTAAATTTGCATATCGTAAGATGCCCTTTGGTCTCAAAAATGTTGGAGTGACCTTTCAGTGGGCCATGTCTTTTTCTTTCCATGACCTCAATCATATAGTCAAGGCTTATTTAGATGATTTAGCACCTCGATCTTACAAGAGAACGGATCATCCCACACACCTCCAAATTATCTTTGAGTGTTGTTGCTACTTCCGGATTCAATTGAATCCAAACAAGTGTATCTTTTGCGTAACATCAGGACGTTTGTTAGGCTTCATAGTATCAACAATAGGGATCATGGTCGATCCTCTCAAGGTTGAGGCAATAATTTAGTTTCCTCCCCCATGCACAATCCTTCAACTCCAGAGTCTACAGGGCAAGGAGAAATTTTAAAGACATTTCATCGCCAACTATGTCGAGATCACAAAGGACTTTATGTGCTTACTGAAGAAAAACGTTCCTTTTCATTGGGACGATGTTTCCCAACACTCTTTCGATGCGTTGAAACATGCTCTCACAACTGCCCCTCTGCTTCGGCCACCTAACTATAACAAAGATTTCTTATTATACCTGGCTTCAGGAGAGTCAACCATCGGCATGGTCTTAGTTCAAGAGGATGACTTGTTCTCAGAATATGTGATTTATTACCTAATCCGAGGCCTCGTAGGACCAGAACTCAATTATTCTCATATCGAAAAACTTGCGTTGGCAGCAGTTCATGTTGTTCAACGGTTTCATCATTATGTTATGTTTCACAAGACCACCGTCATTGATGTCATGAATCCATTCCAGTACATGTTGACACGATGGGTAATAGGCGGAAAGATTAGTAGATGGATAGTCATCCTCCAGGAGTTTGACTTAGATTTCGTTTCAGCGAAATCCAAAAAGTCACTGGTCTTCGCAGAACTTATTTCGGAACTTCCAGTTGAGTCAGGTGATGTTGTGCCCGAAGAGTCTCCTATCAGAGGAGATATGTTTTTGATCACATCTTTGGATCCCTGGTACGGAGATATACTTATCTATCTCCAGACTTTGAAGTGCCCCACCTCTGCTTCTCGTGATGAGCATCGACATATACGCCATCAGGATAAGAATTATCTCATACTCGATGATATGTTGTATCGAAGAGGTGTAGACTGCATCCTGCGTCGATGTCTCACTCACGAAGAAGCAGTTATCGTGCTTAACGATTTCCATACTGGGGCGTGTGGCGGTCATTTGTCTGGGTTGGAAACAACCCAAAAGATTCTACGAGTAGGTTACTTCTGGCCGACACTAATCAAATATTGTATCGAATCGATCAAGAAGTGCCACCCGTGCCAGATCTTCTCTCGGAAGATGAGGGCACATCTCACTCCAATGTTTCCTGTCATCACAGTTGGTCCCTTCACCAAGTGGGGGATTGATTACACTACATGCAACCCTCCTTCAGTAAGGGGGCACCGTTATATCATCGTAGTCGTAGACTACTTCATGAAGTGGGTCGAAGCTATGCCAACGTTTAAAGATGATGGAGAGACTGCAGCTCTCTTTTTATTCAACCAGACAATAGCAAGGTTCGCGTCCCGAGGGAGATTGTCACTGACCATGGCAATCACTTTCAAAACCAAATGATGACCAAGTTAACATCAAATCTTGGGTTACGGAAAGAACATTTTTCACCCTACTACCCCTAAGAAAATGGTCAGGTGGAAGCTATAAATAAATCTCTTAATACCATCCTACAACGAACGATCAACTCAGCCAAGTCAAATTGGAATTTGATGTTATACTTGGCATTATTTGATTACCGAATGTTTGTTAAGACTGCAACCAGTTTCTCACCTTTTCAACTCGTTTATGGGCTGGAAGCAGTCTTTCCTATCAAATGTCATATCTCGTCCCTAAAGTTGGCAGTACAATTATTGCCAGATACTTCTCCACTTGAAGAACGGTTATTATACCTCAGCGACTCAATGAGCAGTGTCGTGACACGGCCCTGGACAATGAGGCTCACAAACATAAATTCAAGTGTTAGTATGATAGGTCCATTCGTCCTTGGATTTTCACTAAAGGTGACCTTGTCCTGGTCTATGACCAAAATAAGGACCCCCTGGGGGCAGGAAAATTCAAACCCATGTGGTTTGGACCTTTCAACATAAAAGAGGTCCTAAAAAAGGGCGCCTATCATCTGGTTGACTTTGAAGGTAATGCTTTGGCATAGCCTAGAAATGGACTCTACCCCAAGAAGTATTACTCATAGGCAGGTCACCATGGGTAACTTTTTGTAACATATGTATAGTCTTTGTACTATTACTTTCTAGTTTCTTTTAGTATTATGGACGTGTCAGTTTTAATGTTCTCTTTCGTCACTGTGGTAGATGTCAAGTGAATCCTAGGTGTTCATTGGGTATGCAAACAGTGCTAGCCGACACACTTGGAGGCTTGCCTCTACAACTTGGGTAATGTTTACACCTCCAGGCTAGTTATTATCTTTCGGAGGTATATGCTTAGGTAACACCACAAACAATGTCGCCGAGTATAGTGCAGTTATTGAGTTGCTTCATGACACCTTGTCATTTGGTATCTCTCATCTCCAGGTCTATCTCAATGCTCAGTTGGTTGTGTCTCAGTTAAATAGAGTCTACCGTGTTCATGATCCGACTTTACACCGAAGATTCCTTAGGGTATGTCTCTTAGAACAAAGCTTTGATTATATTACATATTTCCATGTTCCTCGGATATTAAACCAAATTACAGATACTCTAGCTAACCAAATTTTAGATTGGCATCTTGCACACATATGAAAGGACATACACATAAACATGTAAATACATTTTTAAAGGCAAAAATGATTCATAAGACACAAAAAGACATAAAAATCCATATATAATATCATAGTCACCAGAGTACATAGGTGGACGCAAGAGCCTCAAAAATATGACCAATAACGAGTCATGGAGCTTATGCCCTCAAAAAATATATACAAGTAGTGCTCTCAGCACGTAAAAAGTCTAACTAAGGTCAGGGCCTGTGGGCCCTGTTGTACTGATTAACAGCGCTTGCCAAACGCCGAAACAATCGAACCCACGTCCATGGTGCCCCCACTACATGAGGTTGCATAGATGGTGGCAGATCCTCAATCTCTGCCATAGGGACTGTGCAGGTGAATGAAGTAAAGTTTTTCTCGACTCGTCTCAACACCCTCTTAGCCTCCCCGACTGGAAGCTCTCCTGTTGTTGATGATAGATAACAAAAACAACATAAAAATTACATATGTCTCACAAAAAAAAAAAAAAAAACAATGATGTAAACTTACCCATCTCTCCTCGCTCCTCACCAGGAGGTACTGGTATCTCAGGATCTCTCGAGAAATCAATCCCAGCATAAGGGTAATCCTCTATGACTGGGATCTGTCGTGACAACCAAGAAAATAAATCATCATCAAAGGACTCATTGGTCCTTCCACCAGCCTGTCATGGTAGTAACACTGCCCATCTACAAACTGCAGGAAGAGAGGCATGATGTCCTCATACCACTACTCGAGGACTAAATCTCAGAACTCTTTCAAAGAATAAAGAGAATAGAATGGTCCCGAACTCAAAGTTCCTCTACATTCGTGACCAGCAATCTGTCAACTGCCTCTTCATACAATCTAACAATGTTGTGCTCCAGTCAAATATTTGTGCTTTTAAGCACTGGACTGCACAGTTCATCTGTGCACGAGACGCCTGATGTAGAGTCGTAGAACCAGTGATCCACCCAATAAGCAACACAATATCCTACAATGATAAGTCAGTAATCTTTCTTATGGGCACCTGTGAGCTCGATCAGTTTGTACCAGCCTCACAATAAAGTCCTATCAATTATGCTATGTTATGCGGCCCCGAAGGAAATGTCTAGAAGTTGACTGGTTTCCCTCTCCTAGAGAGGCTAGTCAAAAAATATATGTCCTTTGTCGTGGGCACCAGTGACTGCCCTTCTAACATAAATGCCTCTGCATCCAGATGCCAATAATCAACCAAGGCGTTCAGTAGCCTAGGTTGTACCCTCATAAAAGGACATAAGAAGAACTTGAGAAACCCACATTGCATCAAAGCAGCCACAGCATTGGGGTCTTCCCCGACCAACTCACTAACCTCCTCATGCTCTCTTTGTCTCCAGTGAACATACATCTTGCAAAACACCAAAGTTCAGGAGGGTTGACCCTTGTTTTTTAATTTTTTTCATTCAATAAGGGGGTCCACGCGGGCTGTAATGCTGACAGTCACATGCACATGTGTGCATTTTTTACTCTGCCTGAATGTACACGCGGCATGTCCTAAGACATCCCTCGTGGACCTAGGGCCAACCTTTTGAAGGTCGACGCCCCCCCAAAACATGGAACCCAAAGAAAAATTAAAGATTTAAATTGCAAGAGGAGAGAGTTTATACTTACTTGGTCTAGACAGATAGTCGTTTCATCCACTATAGCTCCCGGAATCACCACTTTTATCAAAGGGGTTTTTTTGCTCCAGATTCAATTTCCAAATCAGCAATGATGATAATGAGCTTCCAGCTTCTATTTATAGACTTTTTGGCCTCTTTTTGTCACTTTTTTGGCCCCCCTTATCATTTTCTTTAAACCAAAAACCATTTAGAGTGATTCAGGAGTTGCATTGAAAGGGTATGATCGGGTATCGGGACAATTTTTTGGAGTTTTGGGTAACTTTTGACGGTCCATGGAAAAATCTCAGATGATCAACTTGAGCATATAGGTTAGGTTTCTACCCTGACTTTTGTATCTCGTTGTCTTTATCCCTTTGCCATAGGATCGATCCCATCAGGTTGTGACACGGAACCATCATTGTTGCTTTAGAAGTGTCACAAGATGGTGGTAGAGCTTACTGGAACGTGGATTCCCTAGGTAGATCATGGTTGCATTATGGTGTCCATGTTGTCTCTAATCATTGTAGGCTCAGGGAGTCCTTGTTGTTTTCCCTGATTACGAGTTTGAGCCTCATTTGCATGATTCCTTTTCACTCTTGACCTCATCCTCGAGACTCCCCAAAGACATAACGGGTCTTCTTTTAAGCCCTTTTCAGACCTTCTAAACATGAAAAGATTGTCGAGTGATCTTGTGTCCTTTCATGCTCGTTAAACTAAAATTTGAATTCACGTCTATCTAGCAGTAGTTTACCCCTTTTTCGGTCCAGACAGTCAACTGTATGAACAAAGGTATACTCTAAGGAACTTCATGTTAAGCACCTAGACCAGATCTGCAAATATACTTCAGAAATAACCAAGAATAAACCATAAACCATTCACCATAACCATGAACACAAAAAATATCCAAAACCCTTGAGGTAGGGAAACACCATACAATGGATCCTATTATGGAAGGGATCCTCTCCTGTTCACTTGCCTCTTTGAGGGGGCATCCTCCTATTGAGCTACTGCTCCAAATACAATACTTCTCTTCATGTCTCAT
>SNQJ01S0045605.1:10282-30963 GCA_010110895.2 Picea sitchensis | reverse complement strand
AGTGGAAGGCATTTAATATATGGGAATGTGGTCATTCAATGTAAGGTGGACTAGGTCCACTATATTAATAAATGCCCACTATGGTAGTTGGATGTAATAAATGTGAGAAGGCTCTCTAGAAGGTTCCTAGAAGATAGGGAGAGCTATATAAAGAATTCTAGGCAATGTAATGAAACATAGTGAAGAATATTTTGATTGTACAAGCAAGGATTGCTTGAGGAGTTTTATCCTTCCATAAGGATTAATATATGGTGTTACCCTACCTCAAGGGTTTTCTCTATTTCTTGTGTTTATGTTATGGTGAATGGTTTATGGTTTATTCTTGGTATTATTGAAGTATATTTCCAGATCTGGTATAGGTACTTAACACTTCAGTTCTCTAGAAGAGTACTCTCAGGTATCATTTTAACCCTTTTTCGGGCCTGAGGGACTAAATTTACGAAAAAGGAACCCCCACGGAGTCCATAGTTAAGCTCTTTTCAGACTCCCTAAAATTGAAAAGATCATCGAGTGATCTTATTCTTTCACATTCGTTAAATTGGTCCAGAAGAAAATTCCTAACGGAGTCCATAGTTAAGCTTTTTTCAGACTCCTTAAAAATGAAAAAATGGTTGAGTGATCTTGTCTTTATCACACTCATTAAAATAGTTTTGAATAGACATCTTGTCAGTGCTAGTTTAACCCTTTTTCGAACCGACTAGACTACCTTCAAAAAAGGTACCCCAATGGAGTCTCCTTTTACGTTTTTTTAGACTCTCTAAATATGAAAAACCATCGAGATTACTTTCTCTGGGCTCATTAAACTTACATCGAAGGATGATACCATTATGTGTTTTGTTAACCGCATTTGCATACCTGCATATTTGGTCTAATGTCGGCTCCATGTTGCTCTCAAATGAACCATCTGAAGCATACCTTATACGCAAGCCTTGTAGCACTTTGCCTCTGCATCTTGACACCTTTGGCCCCTGGAGGATTTTTCTCGAGTGTCATTACTCTGAACATCAGTCTTGTCCTTGTGCCTTGAACTTGTATGTTTGAAACACTCTTTCCTCCTTTGTAACGTAACATTCTTTTATTCTTTTTGTTAAATTATTGAAAAAGACAAAAAAAAATTAAATATATCCCAAAAAGAGGAAGGGAAAAGTATTTTCTTTATTGGGAGCATAATGATTCTCCCTTGGATAAATCACATCGGTCTGTGTGTTCGTCAAACTCTAGGATTTAATACAACCTTAGGAAGTTGTTCTCGCTACATAGAGTTGTGTCCTCCTCCATTTGGTTATTATTCCAAACATATGGAGAGTTTGTGTTGCCTCCTGCCTCGTAAACTTATGTTAATGCCATGCTGCCTAAGTCTCATAATTTGTCGTGATGTTGTCCAAGGGAATTTTTTACCAAGCCTGAGTCGGCCCCTCTGCAGTTTGTCTCTTGCCCTCATACCCAGCCATCCTGAATGTCCAATCAAGTCTTTGTTCGAAATCAATGAAGCCTTCAGTCTGATCATCAAGATTCTCTAGTCCATGACCGACGAGCCATCAAAGACCTCTGGGTAGTGAAGGCGTACACTCATATTACACTCCTACCCGAGTTTTGAAGATTTTCAAGTTGTTTCTTGAGCTTTGAAGACCTCATCTCCAGCCATCAGGCCTTATCATCTTCTAAGAAGATGGATACTCTACATGTATATATTTTTGATTTCGAGATGTAGCTCCGTTGTGTATTGTTCATGGCTACACTTTATATAGTTATATGACATGGATATATAGTGTATTTTATTGGTAGCCATGATTTTATTTTATCTTGAGCATGGGTATGCCTGCCTCGGTGAGACAATTATTATTTTTCTAGATGGCGCCTCCCGATTTCTAGTCCCTGGGCTCACTTTTTCGACACATCAGTAAAGATTGTTAATGTATTTCGGCCATCAGATGCTCTTCTAACCTCACACATTAGGGGGCATCTGTTATAACCCTAATTTGCACCAGACGTGCTTACCTGGCATCAACCCATCTCAGATTCCTTCTTTGACAAAGCACCATTGAACAACTCTTCTTAAAAACCTCTTTTATAAAGGCCCACATGCCCTACTCCATTACTGCACGTGTGTACATGCTAGCTGACCCAAAAAAGCCCGTGTGTACCTACAAAAGCACGAAAAAAGGAAAGTTGTTGACGGAACACACAGCTTTAGGTGAGTTAACTAAACCTTCCAACCATGCATGGTCGAGGGTTCGACCAAATATCTAGCTTCTTCTAGCCTATAAAAGAAGGGTTAGGGGTCCCATTTGGAAGAGGAGAATCATATTAAAGAAACTATACCCGATTGCGCATTCCCTTTGTCCCAACCCTTTAGCCATCCTTGTGAAAAGAGAAAGATAGAGAAAACAAGTTGGAGGACAGTTGAAGAGGAGCCCAGGACCAGGTTCATGGAGTAGTGGCCATCTTCATCATTGTAATTTGATTTGTTGAAGTTTATAATAAAGAATTATCTTTCCCATCCCACCATATGAGGTTTTCATGGTTTATTGCATACTTGTTTATTGAATCTCTAACCCATTAATCTATATATCAAATGCATGTGGAGTTTTTTATTTTTCTTGTGTGAATGCAAGTGTCAACCTCTTCCCTGATTGAGGTTTTACTTTTCTGGTTTTAATGATTAAGTTCAATGTCTCTAGTTTTACATTCATATCTTGGGTTAGATATCGACTTGCTTGTCTTTTTTAAAAGATTTCTTGTGTTTAAGTCTGAAAGGGTTTTAGGTGAGTCTTTGAGTTTGTTGATCATCCTGTTTGGTGTCTTTAGTGACTCCCTGTGATCCGCAGTGGGCCAGAGGTCAGTTTTAGTCTTGTCTTGTATTTCTTTTCCCCCTTTCATTTTCTTTAAAGAAAAGAAAAAAAAATATTTCAAGTTTTTCTTGTTTGAAGCATTTACACACACACAAAAAAAAGATTTTTCATTTCTTAGTTTGGTAAAGTAGGTGGGTTAGTTATTTTGCTTGAAAGGAAAAAGAGTTCAATTTTTAAGTTCTTTATTGATTTCTTAGGACATTAAGTAGCTCGTAGTTGAGCGAAATTTCATTTTAAGTATTCCTTTTAAAGATCTTGAAAATAGTTAGTTATGAAAAAGTTGGTTTAAAGAGTTAGTTGCAAATATTTATTGTTAACAAGAAGTAATTTTTCTTTCAGTTTCGTTTATTTCTCCTCTTTTCGTCTCTCATACACATCACTAGTTTCACTTCCATATCCTTTGAGTTAAAAAAGACCATTTAAAATGAATGCTAATTAAAATTAATTAGACTTTTATGTTTGTAGGGTCAATCAAGTAGTTTAGGGTTAGAGCCTTGAATTAGGTTGGAGAGGAAACTCTTCAAGGCTAATAAAAAAACATTAGAGTCAGAGCTAGGGAGTGTAAAAGTCCAGTGATGTGGAAGTTATCTTGGACCCCCCTCTAACATAGGGGATAAACATGAGGTCGTGTGAGGAAAGGTAGCGAAGATAAACACTCCAAAGCTGGACCAAACGTAGTGGGGAACACATATTGAGGACCTTTCATGGGATACTGTCGTTTTCATTTGTCTACTAAGCTTCGTGGACCTTGAATCCATTCTATATCCTTAGTTTTCCTCTAGACCACTTGATTTTGATACCCTTGGTAGGTTTCAGACTTGTTATCCTGCTCATTTCCACCCACCCGACTATTGAGTGTACCCTCTTGGTGACTGTTTGCGATTTGAAAACTTAGTTTCCTTTATTCTAGGGACTTACACAAGTGACTGCTGGGGTATCCCATGGTACCTAGGGCAGACGTTGGGCCATGCTTTGCAGAGTATACCCGGAGGGTGCTTCCGTGTTTGAGTTGCACTTGCACCGGTAAGTTTCTCTAGTGTTGGCTGGCATAACTGTTCTTCCAACTAGATAGTGGTTTACTTAATTTATCTTGTAGGAACGTTTCTAGTCTGTTCTTGTTTTTAAACGTTAGTTAAAGCCTTATTGTGTCATTGATATTTTCACAAAGTGGAATATCAAGAGATACATCGGTCACGAAGGCTTTAAGGCTTGTCGTCGGTTACATTGGAGCCACCACCGCCATTGTTACGATGAAGACTTGACCAACAAGGGTCATTTGGAGCGATCAGGATGCAGGAGATTGTGCTTGATCTAGATCTGAGAGGAGAACATTTGAATATGGAGGAACCTACTATTTTTGACTTTGGAGTGGAAGCTCTCGAGTCGGATAATCCTCATATCACTGACTCGTTGGCGCCAATCTTGGTACAAGTTGTCCCTCCAAGAGTAACACCTCACAAGCGTTAGATAGTCTTACAAGCATCTATGGAAGAAAATGCTGCTACTGTTGTGAGTGGGAAATCCCTCTATGGACAAGCACTTAGGGTTTAATTATTCATGCATAAAATACCTAAATATTTCAACTTTCTACCATCCTCCCAGACCTAATCCCCATTATTCTTAAGAAAATACATAGTTAAGAAGATCAAGTGAGCATACCTTATTTTGGGCGTTTGATATCGATCCTTCCTCATGCTTGATCACTCTTTGACTACAACTCTCCTCCCAAGGCTGATTTTTTTTCCAGGCATAGGGATTTGATGTCTAGGAATCAATAGTAGATGGATAAAAGGAACCTGCCACTCCCTCAACAGATAAAGATGGAAATAAACTCTCTAAAAACAATTCAAAGGCTATGAATGTTATTCTGGGTGGCTTGGCTAGTTCAGTATTTGTCAAGGTTATGCATTGCGACTCTGCAAAGGATATTTGGGACAAACTTCAAAATGTTTACGAAGGAGATTCCAAAGTAAAAGGTTCCAATATTCAAACTTATAGAGGTCAATTTGAACAACTGAAAATGAAGGAAGATGAAGATATTGCATCTGAATTTCTGTGAGTTGATGAAATAATGAACGCTACTAAAGGATTAAGAGAAGAAATTAAAGAACCAGTAATTGTTCAAAAGGTACTAAGGTCCCTTCCAATGATATTTGATCCTAAGATTTCAGTCCTATAAGAAAGAGAAGATCTTTCTGCATTAAACATGGACAAGTTACATGGAATTCTTACAGCTTATGAAATGAGAATAGAGCAGGATAATCCATCCATGAAGGAAGCATATTTCAAAGCTTCCAAGAAGACAAAGAAGGATAAGAAAAATTCAAATTCAAATTGTAGTTGCAGCAATGATTCTCATGAAGATGAAGAAATAGCCAACTTTGTAAGGAAGTTGAAGAGAGGAATTGGCAAGTACAAAGGTAATCTTCCCTTTAAATGTTTTAATTATGGTAAAATTGGTCATTTTTCTATTAAATTTCCTTATGCTAAGAATATAGATAGTGATGAAGAATAAGCTCCCAGGAAAGAAAAGAAATATAAAAAAGGAGACAAGAAAAAAACAAAATAAAATCCTTCAATAAAATCATCTACTCAAGAGAAGACAATTCCTCATCAGAGGAGTATGATGATAATGATAGTGATTTGGAAAGAGTACCTTTTATGGCATTGGAAAATGATGAAGAAGACTATGAAGAAGAAGGTGAAGTATATCTTGAAGAAGAACTAATCAGCGCCTTAAGTGAGCTAAAAAGAGAAAGGAAGAGAAAGAAGTCACTCGAGGAAGAATTGATCAAGCTAAATGAGGGTTCTCAAAATACCAACTCTAAATAAGTCCAGTAGATGATTAAAGGTCCAAGTAGAAGAAGCTATAAGGATTGAAGAAACACTCAAAAACCAGTTGGAAGAAAAGGAGAAAATGAAGGAGAACTTGGAAGAAGAAATAGTCTCACTAAGGAAGGAACTTCAGAAGAAAGACATGCAACAAAAAAACACCATAATATTGGATGAAATAATCAAAATTCAAAGTCCATACTATGACAAGTCTGGACTATGATACAAACAAATGCATACTAAGAAGGGTTCAAGCTCCATGACAACAGAAAAAAAGAAGAACAAAAGAGTTATGCAGAAGTCATCAAAGGTCCCATCAAGAAGGAAGAATGCAAGCCTTCAAAGGAGAACATTTTAGAAATGGATAGAACTTAAGAAGAAGATTACGAAATAACTTCACCACCTAGAAGATCCAGAACTCAGAATCAACAACTAGCAATGGAGAGAACTTAAGAAGAAGATTACAGAAGAGTTCCACCATTTAGAATAATCCCCACATTCAAGTGCCAAACTATTTTTCTTGGTTTATGTTATTCATGTAAAAATTTTGGGCATAAGACCATAAATTGTAGAGCCTATCCTAAGAACATACGCAGCTATGAAGGCTAATTTAGAAATAATTATCTCAGAAAGCCTCATGAAGCATATAACAAAAACTATAACAGTTTTGGCTCATTAAATAATGAAGTAGAATGCTACAAATGAAACAATTTCAGACACATGGCCAAATACTACATATTGATTGTTCCTCCAAAGGAACTAAATCAGGATTTCAATGGTCATGTAAAGGAAACATCAAGGATATGGAAAATAAATTAGGATAAACTGAACATTGAAAAAAATTCAATTGCTCTACAATCCCAAAGCATAAAAATTTATTGGTATATTGACAGTGGTTGCTCAAAGCATATGACAGGTGACAAGGATAGGTTTGTAAATCTAAATAAATAAATAGATGGATTAGTTTCATTTGGCTATGATAACTCAGCCAAAATTATAGGAAAATTCATAGTCAAGCTTGGAAGTAAATATGTTATGGAAGAAAATGTTCTACTTGTCGAAAATATGAAGCATAATTTGCTAAGTGTGATTCAAATGTGTGACCAAGGAAACAAACTCATATTCAACTCAAATAAATGTGAAATAAGGAAAGAGGGATCAGGAAAGTTGGTGGCAACAAAAATAAGGACTACAAACAATATATACATCAATCGAAAAGGAAATGTGTTGTTTGGGAAAGGAAAATGAAAGTTGGATTTGCCACAGAATAATGGGTCATACGAACCTTGAAAATCTTGTTAAAATCAACAGAAAGGAAGCAGTAATAGAAATGCCTGAAATTTCAAAGCCAACCAATACTACGTGCAAGCATGTTCTACATGCAAAACATACAAGAGTTGAGTTTGAGACAAAGGAATACTCTACAACAAAACCATTATAAATTGTACACACTAATCTATGTGGACCAATGAGAACAAAAGGGTTCAATGGAAAATAGTTCTTCATGCTACTTATTGATGATTATATGAGAATGATTGCAGTCTTATTTCTCAAGAAAAAATCATAGGCATTGGAATGTTTCAGGATATTCAAATAAATGGTTAAAAACAAAACTGATTTGAAAATCAAGTGTTTGATATCATAAAATGGAGGTGAGTTCACATCAAAAGAATTTATGTATTTCTATGAAGAAAATGGAATAAAAAGGAAATTCTCAGCAGCTAAGACACCTCAGCAAAGTGGAGTTGTTGAAAGGAAAAATAGAATTGTACAGGAAATGGCCATAACCATGTTGAAATATTCCAACTTGGGTGATATATTTTGGGTACAAGTAGTACATACATCCATGTCTTGAACAAACGAATGCTTAGAAGTAACAATGAAAAGACTCCACATGAACTATGGAAGGGAAGACCAACGAATGCCAAGCACTTTAGAGTGTTTGGAAGTAAATGCTACATAAAACAAGAAGATAGAAAGATTGGAAAATTTGATACTCGAGCTAATAAAGACATATCGGTTGGTTACTTAAGAAAAATAAAGGCATGCAAATGCTACAACATAAGACTCAACAAAATAGTGGAAATCATCAATGTAAATATTGATGAAAAAAATGTGTTGAAGACCAGAGAAGAAAGAAAAAATTCAAAAGAGTAGGAAGCAGAAGAAGAAGAAGAAGAAGAACGACAAGAAGAGAAGAAGATAGAAGGAGAACAAGAAGAGAACAACCAACAAGATTTTAAAATACCTTCTAGGACACCTAACCATCGGGTACAAAAGATTCATCCACCGAAACAAATTATTGGGGATAAAAATGCAAGAATGGAAACCAGGGGAAGCAAATGGGATCATACACCAGAACAAAGACATCTAGCACTTATATCCACAGTTGAATTGAGGAATCCAACAATGATGAACATTAGGTCAAGGCCATGGAATAAGAACTAAATCAAATAGAGAGAAATGAGACATGGGAACTGGTTTCAATACCTAAGGACAAAAATTTGATTGGTACAAAATAGGTGTTCAGAAACAAACTAAATGAATATGGACAGGTAACTAGAAACAAGGCAAGGCTAGTATGCAAAGGATATCCTCAACTTGAAGGAATATATTTTGAAGAAACTTTTTCTTATGTCGCTAGAATGGAAGAAATCATAATGACCTTGGCCCATTCATGTTCTGAAATGATAAAAGTATATCAGATTGATGTAAAATCAACATTTCTAAATGGAGAATTAGAATAAGAAGTATACATCGAACAACCAGAAGGGTTCCTACTGTCATAAAGGGAAGATTATATTTGCAGTTTGAAGAAAGTTATGTATGGACTTTGTTAGCACTCTGTAAATTTTGTCCAGCTGAATAGACAAATGATAGAGCCAACTATTTCAACCTACTTTAGAGTTGAAGAACTAGCCTGCCCAACTCAGAGAGGGCTCTCTCGTGTCACTTTATATATCTATAGCAATCGGTGGGTAGATTTGGTTTGTTTTGGGGGGTATTATGAAGTTGTTGAAGAAGTGGGGGGTAACATTTGGGCTATGGAGTTAGAAATAAATAATGTAGTAGTAGTTCATTAGAACTTATCTAAAGGAGAAAGGCTAAGCAAGGCAATGAGTCTGATTTTTAAAATTGGAATTTGCATGGCAAAGAAGTAAAAGAAAAACACATAACTGCTTCAGAGCATATTAAAATGAATTCTGAAATAGTTTAGAAGAGAAATCACATGAATTTAAATTGCTAAGTCTAGAGCATCTTCAGACGAATTCCAGACTTTTAACTCTCCAATTTAAAAGAGGAACGTGCAAATGGAATTTTAAAGACATGGGAAACACACACTATGAAAGAAGACAGAACTCATGTCACAAACAATTAGAATCTTTTCATAAACAATTCAAAATTTTGCTTCTGCATCATATATTCAGTTTAGCTCCAGGATTTTAAAAAGTCTACCTACAACGAGGGCAGGGACCCTCCTCCTCTCATGCCTTCTATATACTTGATATGATATATATATAGAGGAGTTACTTGTGGAATTCAAAATGATTAAAGTTCCCCATAATTCTAAAAATAGAGGTCAATTACAAAAAGGAGTAATGTATAACGACAGTTCTCCTATTTTAACGAGATCGTTATGAATAGGTCTGACATATCTGGGCCTTTTTCCTTCGACCACCATATGTCCAAAATTTGTTGGAACATACTCAATTCTACCTGAGAATTCATTCCAGCTTGGTGATTTCCTCCTTTAGAGTGCTCAACCAGGCCAGTTGATTTTCCCCAATGCTCTCGATCGCCTCGGCTCTGATTTTTTTTTTATGTCGTTTGCTCTACTTCTTCTTCACCACTTGCTTGTAGAGTTCGTTTGCATTTACATTGATGATTAGGTCCCTCATAACAGGATTTAATCTGACCCCTGATTCTAGTTCAGTCGCAGGGTCAGTATGGAATTTGGTTGCTAATATCTGTGCAACCAACCTTTGTTTCTTACTCATTGATAAGCTTTCCATGTTAGTTGAAAACCCTGTTATACTGGATACTGTTTGATTGGCTTTGTCCATGTCTTCCAACTTTGCAGAGACCATGCTTTTTGTTTTCCTTAACTCTATAGAACTCAGTAAATCAATATGGCTTGATATTACTTTGTTTATGAATGAGACGACGATTGCCCAGAGTAGAATAACGCCACCCACATTTGAAGACTGGTAGTCCTTGAGTCCTAATCATGAATTACTGACAAGATTTCTTGAAGGTACATTGGTTTTCCATGCTTCACCAATATATTTCGAATGATGAGATTTTGATTTAGTTATACGACGGCGTTCACTTGATATTTTCGGACGGGAAGTACCTGAATGAGCGACGTGAGGTGATTTGACTAGTTGTCACCTTCCCCCACATGAACTATTGATTTGAAATATTAGACCACGTGACATTGGGGCTTTTGGGAAAATGGTTTTAGGTAGACTTTTTTTCGCCCCGATGTACTTCTGAGGGAACCACGCGTCCACTAATAAAACCACAGTAGTTTTTCCCAGACCACCCTCGCATAATTAAATTATGTGTTATTTTGCTTCCCGATATGGGTCTCGACCGTTGATATGGGCTGCTTCGAGATCAACGATGTGTCATATCCTTTCCTTTGTGCTCCCACTATATTTTTCCACATACCGCCACATATGACCTGGACCTCCAAATCGCACCATGTCTCTACATCGCTTTAGTCACCCACTAAATCTAAAACTCAGATTTCAAGTGTAATTGTTATGGTGATAACAGACTCAAGTAAGACCCCAGAACCTAGTATTCAAGTATGGACAAGTACTTACAACAACAAGGTTTTAGAAAGGGAAATGCATATAGAAATCTCTACGTAAAACTGGATCAGGACAACATACTTATCATTGAAGTATAAGTGGATGAAATCATATTTGGAAGTGATGATGACAGATTGAGAAATATTTTTTCTAAATATATGCAGAGTGAGTTTGAAATGTCCCTACTTGGTGAGTTGACTTTCTTTCTGGGACTCTATATATCTCAGCTAGATGAAGTTATTTTCATTTCCAAAACCAAGTACATCAAATAAATGATAAAGAAGCTGAGAGTGGAAGATTTAAAACTCGTAAGTAATCCTATGGTGATTGGTTTCATGTTGAGAAAAGATAATGAATATAAATAAGAAAACCAAAGACTCTATAGATCTATGATTGGCATCCTACTCTATGTGACAGCCTCAAGACTAGATGTGATGCAAGCAGTTGGATAGGTTGCAAGATTTCAAACAGCACTGAAGGAAACTCATGTTATGGTGGTGAAGAGGATCTTCAAATATCTAAAAGGAAAAATACATTTTGGATTGTGGTATTTGAAAGGGAATGAGATGACTATGGTCGCCTACACAAATGCAGATTGGGCATGAAGCATTGATGATAGAAAAATTATTAGTGGAGTAGACTTCTATGTGGGTGATTGTCTGGTGTCCTGGTTAATTAACAAGAAGTCCTCAGTATCCTTGTCTATGACATGAGCATAGTGTTGAGTCTCAAAAAGGTCCTTATTTTCACTCCATTAATTCACTAAAACCTTCACAATTACTTCCATTTCGCCTTCTTATCACCTCCACATCATTACATTTACCTCATTATTGGGTTATAACTATGCTTTTCCAAAGTTTATCAATTCTTAACATTTTAAGTGAATTTGTGGTTAAACTTTAGAAAATAATATGCTTATACTTATACCTAACAATTAGAATGAGTTTGTTGACATGTGTAGGTGATTTGGAAGCTTCCAAGACACTCTTATGTGGCCTCCAATACTCAAATTCGAATTCCCTTCAGATATGGAAGGAGATTTGGACAAAGGTCAAAGAGGATATGTGTCTTGTCATTTTCCATTTGGTTGTAACTATAGAGATTTTATGGATCTAGGGAGGGAATAGTGGATCTCCATTAATGGGGTAGTTTCTTATGATCTTATATAAATATGAGAGACTTCTCCTTTCAAAGGAATACGGATATATATAGATATGGAGATGGAGGAAGAGATAGAGATAGATGGAGATATAGGTGTGAAGTTTGGGAAATACTCATGTTTTGAATTGATGTAATCATATTCTTTTGAATACAAGGCATGCTTCCATTTTGATCTCTATTCCGTGTTAAGATTATGGTGTACTAGCATCAGTGCATGTGGGCCCTTCCATCCTTCAGCAAGTACACCATATGTGTTGTATATAGTAGGTAAAATTTGTCATTTGTAAATTCATGTTATTTTTTATGTTCTTTGCTTTAGTAGTTGTTATTTTTATGTTCTTTGCTTTAGTAGTTTAGAATAGACAACTTCAAATCCTCGCACATATTGTGTTGTGTCTCTAAGCTTACGAGCTCCTGGTTGACATTAAATCGTTGAGAATTTATGCGACATATTTTTCACTCAACACATAGTATATTGCAGCAATAGCATGTTGTACTCAGGTCCTTTGGATGAAGAAAACCTTGCAAGACATACAACTAAACTATGATGAGTCTACTCCAATATTCTATGACAATAACAGTGCTATAAGTATCTCCAAGAATCTAGTAATGCATTCCAAGACCAAGCATATTCCTATAAAGTTCCACTTTCTACGGGAACAATTCACAGAAAATAATATCAATTTGGAGTACATTGGGATGAAAGAACATATTGCAGATATCTTCACCAAATATCTCCCAAGAGATACTTTTGAGTATCTTTGATAGAAACTAGGACTAATTCATGCCCCACAGTGTTACGAGGAAAATATCTCTATTGCAAGGGGTAAACCACAACAGATGGAAATTACTGTAGAAATCAACTCTAATATCAAATATGCTATATAAGAAAATATGCTAACAAGACAAGATAAAGAACCTACCTCGTCTAGACATTCGATGAAGTCCATCATTGAGCACTTGACTCAAACAAACACACCTGCAACTTGTCCTCAACAACCAAGAAACGCAAGCATATGGTGATAATATATAAAGTTATCACATTCAATAGAATAATACATCAACATTCATAACAAATATGCCCATGGAATAACAATTCAAATATTTGCAATATATTAATTGGATTAGAAAAGAGTATTTCTATTAAAATTTAATCAACAAAACGAAATGAATTGCAAACTTCTGTGTCAACACGGTTCAGAACTGAGAAACTAAGTCCCTTCCAGTTGAGCCTCCACCACTTCAATCCTCCACCAAAGGAAATCTCATATAAGAGAGACAAGGAGGTTCTCAATCAAGTAGGGAAGAGCTTGGGGGATGAACAATGTGTTCAGACTTAAAAGGACAAAGGGATGCAGACTCAATATAAAGTGAATAATTTATCCAAAGTAAGTTTTCTCTCAAAGTTGAATTCTTCTCTCCTTTTCCACATCTTGGATAGGGCCCATTTATATCCTTCAAATGGAACTGAAGGGCTGAGTCGAAACGTTTACAGTATATGGAAGGTCAAGGATCATGGATCCCATGACGTGACATGGAAACCCGACACTATTTTTTAATTTTGGGCACAAAAACCGATGTACATGTGTTGTAATGGTGCAACCTACGTATACACATGATGTATAATAGTTAGGGCGCATATGTGTGGAAAATATTTTTCTTATCTCTGGGATTTGCAAAAAGGGACTTCAAGTCTACATAGGGAAATGGAAAAAGGCCTTATTAGCAAATTTTCATAGGGTGAGGAAACTCTTTCTATAATAGATGCCCCCTAATGTGTGAGGTCAGAGGAGTATCTGCAATGGCCAAAATACATTATGATACCTAGAAGTGGAATAATGGAGACTCAGCTGGAAGAACTAGTTGCTCATGAGAATATTACAATCTATATTAACTTTGCGCACATGGATGCCAATTTGAATTACACTGCAGATCCATGTGAAAATATACCAAACAATTTTTCATGGCCATGAGTAGGCAATACAAAGGTGGCTATATGCCAAAGGTTGTCATAGTCACAAACACGGCCTAGTAAAACCAGTCTCAAAATAAATCTGAAGATATCTATATACAATGGAGTATAATATCATCTCCCGTTATCATTGAAGTCACATACGTACTGGTCCAATGAAAGATAACAACAGCTCAGGAAAGATACGACTATGAACTGATGTCTTCAAGTATTCTACATGATCCACCAAAGGTGCAAGTCTACATCATGTGAATAAATGAGTTGAGGTCGAACACAATGAGACTTTGTTTGATTACCGATCATTAAGGTATATCGTTAACAAATGCAAGACAACCTATCGATAATGAAAGTAGGTATCAAGGAACCGAGTACATTATTACAAGTGTGAATAAAGGTGTCGAGGTCGAACACTTGAAGAATCCATCAATTAGGGGACATTGTTGTATTCCCAACTGTCGATGGCGGGAGAACCTACCACTAATGACTACAAGCCTCTAGGTACTCATAGGACGCTAGGTCTCGTCTTAAGAATATATGGGTTGAATTCGATGAAAGGAGACCCGCTTAAAGGAGAGCATTGAGGCATCTCTCATCATTCAACAGGAGGTACAAAGTAGGATCTTGATGATTTGGAGGAAATTGGACGAAGAAAATTTTCACCAACCAACGACCTTGTGCATATTTTGTGTGTGCCAAATGCAAGCAAGACACGAAAAAGACCCACTGAATAGCAGTCAATAAGAAAAATTGTTTACAAAGGAGAAAAAACCATAAATAATGCTAATGGCATCCAAGACACTACATGAATCCCAATGTGTGAATAGATTTCTTGTTTTCAAACACAAGGGAAACCCCCTAGTCAGCGACCAATGATGAAATGTCGATTTTTGGGTTCAAGGTTACCTACCAATGATGAAAGTAGGACAAGGGTGCATGATAGGACTATAAATTCATGTAATTCTAAGACATAATAAGGGTATGACCATCATGTAAAGTCAATAGTTATGAGAAATGGCCGACACGGGTTGATAGACATCCTTTGAACAAGAGCATGAGACATATGGAAGACTCTGGCAACATACACTCAATTATGAAACTTTGATATGCAAGAGGCATCAATCAAACTCTCCATAGGGACTAGAAGAGTGACCAATCGGGGGAGTAAAATCTAAGTAATCATCTCAACTTCCTAAGGTCATGCTAAACCCAAAATTTTGATAAAAAGTGGACTCAAAATTGTTGTGCTCTGTTCAAAGGAAACACTATTGCTGCCAATATAAGATAATATTCCCTCCCCGCCCCTTTTTTTTTGTTTTTTTTCATAGTAAAATGAATTCTATGATACAAAGGAGGAAACTAGTGTCGCAAGTAAGAAACTAGTTCTAGTGGTGGAACATACCTATGCTCAATGAAAGGAGGTGCATGTGGGAGATGGAAATTCGGGGAAATGTCTCCTCTTGGGTATAGGGTGTCAAAATGAAAAGGATATAAACAAGAATCTTCATGGATGATGATGCAAACTACTGAGGTGATAGGCTTATAATGCGAAAGCGAGAACTAACAATAGGCTCAATACTGCAAGCAAGATAATGAGATGCAATTACAACTTAATGCCAAAAAATGTCCTTTTTTCATAATATTACTCTACTTGGTTTGAAAAAGGTGTAAACTCACACCAAATAGACATCCTTTCAAATCCAATTTACAAGTGTGAAAGAGACAAGTTCACTCGAAAATATTTTCTCTTTTTGAGAAAGTCGGAAAAGATCTTAAACCATACTCATTGGGATTCCTCTAAGCGACATATCATGGGGGAGGCCAGGGCTCCCATGTAGGACTTCTGTCGAAAGTCATCAAATCACAGATAACTAGCACAAGCTTGGGAAAACCCAAAGCTTTCCAAGTCGAGGAGTATAAAATACTTCCAGAGGTTACCTTATCTACAATATATCGAAGATTTCCTCTTATCTGGAAGGGTGTAGAAGAAGGAAGTCTAGGCTCTACAAGATCATTCCAATCAAAGGAAACCACCCTAGGACTTGGAGGGAGCGTGCTCAGAGAGAGTATAATGTTCCCTTGTTCATAAGGTATAGGACTAGAAATTCTAAGGACATGGTCGAAGGACGCATCACCCTCCAAAAGAAGAGTGTGATTGACCGAATATTGCATCTGTAATGTCACTTCTTTAGGCTTGTCACTCTCCAAGATAAGAGTGGGATCAGATGAAGGATGCATTGGCATGACCACTTCTTCAACCATTGTTTGAATAGGATGCAAGACAACAAGTTCAAGAGATGCATCACCCCCAAAAATAAGAGTGGTTTTGGTCGAAGATTGCATCAACATGATCGTTGGTTGAACAAGATGTGAGACAAAAAGGTCAAGAAACACATCACCCCCAAAAATAAGAGTGGTGTCAATGGAATATTGCATCAGCATGACCATTGTATAAACCAAAGAAGGTTTGGAAACTAAATATAACTTAGAACCTGAAAGGCCCCCAGGAAAGGACCACACTTCTTGTACCACAGTAGTAGCAGGGCACAAATGAGTAAGGTGATCTCCTTTGCAAAGCCTACAAAGGAACTTGGGCTTACATCTTACACTTCTAGGATTCTCAATCATATGAATTTCCCCAACATTATTTGCATTGGCTGGTGACATGATCCCATCATGACTTGCAGAGGCTAGTAGCAAATCTCCAGCATGACTAACAGAGGTTGGTGACGAACCTTAAACATGACTAGAAGAGGTTGATGATGAATCCCCAACATGACTAGCAGAGGTTGGTGATGAATCCCCAACATGACTAGCAGAGGTTATTGATGTATGTGCAGTGTGACTAGAAGTGACTACATTTATTCCCCCAACATGACCTACAGTGGTTGGTCCCTAGTCTTCAACATGACTAGCAGAGGTTGTCAACCAATCTCCAACATGACTAGCAGAGGTTGGTGATATAATGCTAGTATGACTTGCAGTGACTAGACTAGTGCCCCCATCATGACTTGCAGTGGTTGGTTGCATGTCTTCAATGTGAATTAAAGAGGTTGTTGACCTATCTCCAACATGACTAGCAGAGATTGGTGATATAATGCTAGTATGAATTGCAGTGACTAGACTGGTGCCCCCAACATGACATGCAACAGCTAGTTGCAGGTCCTCAACATGACTTGCAAAGGTTGTGACCAATATCCAACATGACTACCAGAGGTTGGTGATATAATTCCAGTATGACTTGTAGTGACTGGACTTGTGGCGATGGTTGGTTTTTTTATTTGAGACCAAGGTTCTAGGAAAGACTGGCTTTGAGAAATTGTGGGTCAGGAAGGGTTTTGGTAAATGTTGGGTATGTGTTATAATCTTTGTATGTGTAGTAGTGGCAGAGCATATGCACTGGGAATGCAAGGGGGTAAGAGGGGGGGGCGCTAGGCCCCCCGTCAGGGGGTGTAGGGGGCGGACCCTCCCACGCGGAGTTTTAGGGGCAGTGCCCCCCCAAAAAAAAAATGGATCGAGACCGCATTTTTTGGGACCGCATTATATTTAGGTGGTTTTTCGGCACATGGTTTCTTTATGGTTAAGGAATTAGGGTTTTGGACTAATCTAGGTCATTGGTTTAGGGTTTTGGATTTCCCTGGCTCCTATATGTATTTTTTATTATAAACATTGTAACACAATGAATGAATATAGAATATGTTGGTTTTCCCGGTTTGGGTTTCTAGGGGAAAAATATTTGTGTAATGTTTGTATTTGCCATTGTATCTTTTCTATTCTTTTCTGAATATTTGTTTACAGTAGATATTGTACAAGGTTAGAGTTTACATTTGGTATCAGAGCTTTATTGGCTTCAGGGGGATGCCTTTGTGGTCAAGGTTTTGGCTCGGGATTGTGATAAGCCTTGTTACAATGGGAGATCTGCGGTATTGTTTTTCAAGTGACAAGAAATGGCAAGCAATTCAAAGATGGAGATCGATAAGTTTAATGGGAAAAGTTTTGATCTGTGGAAGCTCAAGATGGAAGATCTATTGGTGGACAGAGATCAGTGGATCACGGTAGATCCAGGTAATTCACCTACAAGCACTTATGTAGATGACTGGAAAAAGTTGGATCAGAAGGCAAAGAGAACAATCCAACTGTGTCTCTCTGATTCAGTATTACTGAATGTGTTAGAGGAAGCTACAACCAAGGATTTATGGGAAAATTTGGGGAATTTGTATCAGTCTAAGTCCCTGGTAAATAAACTATTCCTGAGAAAGAAGTTGTATAACCTTAGGATGAGAGATGGAGACTCGATGGCAGAGCATTTCAATGCCTTCAATACTGTGGTAAGTCAGTTAGTATCTGTTGAGATTAAAATTTCAGATGAAGATAATTGTATCAGTTTGTTGTGTTATTTACCAGACTCGTTGGATAGTCTGGTTGTGGCCATAGGTAGTAATACAACTTCCTTGAAGTTTGAAGAGTGGTATCATCCTTGTTTTCGGAGGAGATGAGATGGAATAATATGGACGGACATAGCACAGACGCATTATTTGCAAGAGGACGTTCCCAGGAAATAAATAGATCTTATTTCTCAAGTGGGAGATCTAAGTCTAAGGGTAGATATAAATCTCCCGGAAATTTTGTAAGGGTATGTTGGAGATGTGGAAAAGAAGGGCACTATAAGAAGCAATGTAGATCCAAAGTTGAGAAAAAGAAGGGATCTGAAGAATCTTCTTCTACAGAAGAAAATACCTCCAAGGAAGAAGGAGGGGATGTGTACTTGGCCTATTCAAGCACACATATAGATCATGAGGCATGGTTGATTGACTCTGGTGCATCCTTTCATATGACTCCCCACAGGGAGTGGTTCTGCGAATATGAAAGGTATGATGGAGGTAATGTTTTCTTAGTTAATTATTCGACAACCAAAATCATAGGAAGAGGAAGGGTCAAGTTGAGGCTCATATTTGGAAGGATTAGAACACTGCTTGGTGTTCTGCACATCCCAGGTATGGCCAAAAATTTGATTTTTGTAAGCAAAATGGAAGATGCAGGGATAAAAACAATATTTGAAAAGGGAACTTGCAGGATGGTTCGAGGAGCAATGGTGTTGATAAAGGGAGTTCGGTTTGGAACTCTGTACAAGCTTCTAGGAACCACTATTAGTGATGGGTGTAATAGATCCACTGTTCCTGATATTGGAGTTGAAGAAGAAATAAATCCTACAATCTCTGGAGAAAAGGTTATGTTGTGGCATCAAAGACTGGGGCATATCAGAGAGTGGGGTCTTCGACTACTACACGGTAAAGGTATGTTTGAAGGTATGTCTAACTGATCTCTGGATTTTGATTTTTGTGAACATTGTCTATATGGGAAGAAGAATCGGGTAAGATTCCCCTCTAGTGCAACGATGGCGGAAGGAATTTTACAGCTAGTTCACAGTGATGTTTTTGGACCTGTGTCAGTCCCATCATTGGGAAAATCTGTGTATTATGTCTCCTTTATAGATGACTTCTCAAGGAAAACTTGGATATATTTCCTCAGGAAGAAATATGAATTCTTTGACAGGTTTAAAGAGTTTAAGGATCTTGTTGAGAATCAAACAGAGAAAAGAATTAAGGTGTTGAGGACAGTTAATGGCGGAGAGTTCTGCGGGAATGAATTTGAAGAATTCTGTAAGAAGTGCGGTATAGAAAGGCAGAAGACTACTCCATATACACCTCAGCATAATGGAGTTGCAGAAAGGATGAACAGGACATTGATGGAAAAAGAAAGGTGCATTCTCAATGGTGTTGGGTTAGGGCAAGAATTATGGGCAGAGGCAGTGGGTATTGCATGTTATCTGGTCAACATATCACCCTCATCAGCGTTGGATGACAAGACTCCACAAGAGGTATGGACTGGTAAGGAACCTTCTCTCACACATCTTAAGGTATTTGGCTGTGATGCATATGTTCATGTACCAAAGGAAAATAGGAGTAAGTTGGATAAGAAGGCTAAAAAATGTATCTTTATTGGATATAAAGATGGTCTCAAAGGTTATAAGCTTTGGAATCCAGAAACTAAGAAGGTAGTGTATAGCCAAGATGTGGTATTTAGAGAAATGAAGGATGTTCTTAAACAGGAAGTCTTACCAAGTAAGGAAGAACCAGAGAAAATAGAGTTCGATTTAAAGGATGATGAATCAGACTCTATAGAAGAACATGAATCAGAAGAAGAAGATCCTCATACTCCAGTATTGAGGAGATCAAATCAAGAAAGAAGGCTACCGGAAAGGTATAGTCCATCTGATTTCCATTCAAATTTTTCTTTGTCTATTACTGATGATGATCCTAGAACTCTCAGGGAGGCAGTGGATTCAGAGAATGGAAATCTCTAGAAAAGGGCCATGGAAGAAGAAATGGCATATTTGGATAAGAATGAGGCTTGGGATCTAGTGGAGTTGCCAACCGGAAGAAATCCCATTCGCAACAAATGGGTATTTAAAAAGAAGTTGAATGCAGAAGGAAAAGTGGAGAAATACAAAGCTCGGTTAGTAGAAAAGGCTTATTCCCAGGTTGAGGGAATTGATTTTGGTTATATTTTTTCTTTTGTTGCCAAGTTAACCTCCATAATATTTTTGTTATCTGTTGTTGTTGCATTTGATTTTGAAATAGAACAAATGGATGTGAAGATAACATTCCTTCATGGGGATCTAGAAGAAGAAATCAATATGAAGCAACCAGAAGGTTATATTGTGAAGGGAAAGAAGGAGTTGGTATGCAAGCTGAAAAAGTACCTGTGTGGTTTAAAACAATCACCAAGAATGTGGTATCAAAAATTTGATACTTATATGTTGGGACATGGCTTCAAAAGAAGCAAAGAACATCACTGTGTGTATTTTAAATTAATTGGTGATCATTTGATTTATTTGTTCTTATATGTGGATGACATGTTGTTGATAGGAAACAACAAGGAGATTATCCAGGATGTGAAAACTTAGTTGTCCTCTAAATTTGACATGAAGGATCTCGGTGCTTCAAATTTCATTTTGGGCATGGAAATTAAAAGAGATCGGAAAAG
>SNQJ01S0045604.1:116139-140206 GCA_010110895.2 Picea sitchensis | reverse complement strand
CTTCACATCCATAAAGAATAACATGTGTAACAAGAGTCTCAAAGAGGAGTTTCTTCTTATCCCAACTCCAAAGATCAGTTGATTTACAATTGTTTTCAAGCCCATAATAAGCTTTCCATTCCCTAATAATCCTTTTCTCAATGCTATAATTCCAATTGAGCTTGTGGTGAATATCAATTCCAAGATATTTTTATGAAGTCACTTCCTCCAAGTTGTTGTTGTCATATAAGAAGGTATCATAAGGGATCTTATTGGATTTAATAATCATGACCTTAGTCTTATCAATATTAACATTCATACCCATATTGGAGAAAAAATCCTTGAGGATTTTTAGTTGATTTTCAATATCATGGGGACTCCTTTCCATAAGAATGATATCATCAGCATAAAGAAGAATATTGATGACTATACTAGTGAGAATATGGCCGACACAACCTTGTTTTTCCAAGCAATATTCTAACTTGTCAATGTATATGCCAAAAAGGGTAGGGGACAAGGAACAACCTTGTTTGACTCTGACATTGCAGTTAATCTCTTTTTACCAGCCCTTATTTTTTTTAAACTTAGAAATAACGTTCTCATACATCCTTATTGCAACAAACCTCAACTCGAGAGGCACTTTTATCTCTTCCAACCTATTCCAAAGTTTTTTCCTAGGAACCATGTCAAAATCTTTTCTAAAGTCAACAAAACAACAAAAACGATTGGTTTTAGTATTGCAGAACTGCTCTGCAATGATCCTAAAGGTAACAATATGGTCCACAGTTGAATGATATCTCTTAAACTCAGCCTAACCTTTAGCTCTTTTACCATGACTTTCTAGCCAAAGGCTAATCTTCTTTTCCAAAATAATTCCATAAAGCTTGGCTAAAATTGGGCTAATCATAATGGTTGTATAATCAAAGGGATTTTTTCTCTCCCCATTTTAAAAAATAGGAACAATGAGGATATTATTGCATGAAGTAAAGGATCCTTTGAAAAATGAATGAATTATTTAATTATTTAACTTAAAAAATATACATGCCTTATTTGAACTCAAAACCACAATCTTAAAATAAAACATAACATTCTTTTCAATATTCATTTTACATTTAAATTTTTATCCGGTCTTATATTCATATGAAGATTTTGTTCATGATTTAAAAATCATACATGCCTCCTTGATTCATTAAAACCTAATTTCTCTTCCTCTGAACTTTCTTGTTAATCCATGTAAATATGATTCCCCACACTAAACTAAACTATTAAAATTATGTTCTATTAAGTTTTAGTTAATTTAAGGAATATAAGTGTGGGAATTTGATGTATGTGTAATAAAAGCCTTTATGTTAGGGTTTTACTTTAACCTTTTTATTTATGGGTATTTATGAGTCAGTTAATTAAATATGAGGTCGTCTTCTTTGAATATGGCACATTTAGTAGTTGATGTGTGGTTATTTAATGTAAATTGATCTTTCTTATGGAGTAAGTCTCATTAGGTAGTTGGTACTCATTAATGTTGAGACTACTAGTGGTTAAGGTTAGGGTAGTGAGAAAGTATTTATAAAGGTAGGAAGCTATATAATGTTTTGTCAATTATTATGTCAAGACATTTTTTAAGGGGGAAACACTACTTGATTTTTTCATCATTTACCTGCCCCTATAAAAACCCACCATATATTCATATCTTCCACTCCTATGAAAACATACCATTTATCTTCTTTAAAATATTTGGTCGTGCAAGAAACTATATGTAATTATGTATAACATTAATAAAAATATGAACACCGCTGTGTGTAGGCCGACCACGATGAATGAGTGATGGGGGAATAAGCTTCCACAGAGTGGGTAAGGGATTGGGGGATGGAAGGTTGGAAAGAGAGGCTAAGTGTTGAGCCTAGGGGCTAAAGTCCTTGGGAATAATATTTTAATATTATTCGAAAAGCCAGGTGAAATATATGTTTGTCCTAAGTTCCTAGGAGAGGGAACGCATGCTGATGAAGTGCATGTAGCTTCATGGGAGACATGTGTCGACCCAGGCACATGCATTTTAACCCAAATATTGAGTCATGGAGGGGGTTGGTTCCCCATTCTATCGTCCATCTGACTGAACCGAGAAAGCTCTGCCTCTGAGTTATGTAAGACTTCTACATCTTTGAAACTCAAAGCTGGTGATATTTTATTGATAAATCATTACCATTGTATCCGAACTATTTAGTCAGTGTTCAACCTCTATGTTAATTGCTTGTCACGCATCCTGCAAATGAGTGTTACTTGAACCATGTTATGTTTTAGTGGTTTGTTACAACTTCCTGTTTGCACACCCTATTTTTCCTATTGTTGCAGTCACCCGTGAACCAACCAAAAGTTATTGTTGTTGCTGTTATCCTAAACTTGCAGGAACTTAATTGGAAACTGGTGGGAGAGTCGGGTTGTTATCTCGTGGTCGAAGAGGTAGGTTGTCAGGCCTGTGAGCAGCTCTTTCCAGGTGAAGGAGTCTGTTGGGAGAGGGTTTTCCCCCAGAGAGAGTCCAGCACCAGCTACGGAGCTCTAAGACTTCCTGATATGGCATGTTGTCGAGACCCAAAGAGGGAGGTAAAGTACTGATGGAATGTGCTTGTGAAGGTGTATACTCCCGGGTGGAACATGCATGTGGGGAATGATAGTCCGTGAGTAGTAGGCATAAGAAGGCATCCTCGGAAGAATCCTTCTGATAATTTTGTGCATTTTTCCTGTAACCTCAGCCTAGTCTAGGATTCCCTTGCCTTGGGTGGAGCTTGGTCCCAGCTCGGGGGTGACCCACTGTTGAGAATGATGAGCAACGGGGTCTAAGGCTAGGATGTTTGTGGAAGGTCTGCACGTGGTTGGTGGAATTACTACAGTTTCAAATATAAGTATATGCATGTGTTCAAATTCATATTTTAAATGCATGTTTGTGACGCTTGCAATATTATCATGTATTCTATTGTGATTATGTTTATTGTTGATTAAATTATTTTGTACGTTAGCAATAATTGTACGTTTACTCTATTAATCCATTTAATTTCATTTAAATGCATATTATATAAGTATGAGAATGTTTCTGCGTAATAACGTTGGCCTAGCCGCGGGGTTGACGGTTGGGGACGTTACATCTTGGCTCCATGATGAGATTCGATACAAATGCCGTTTGTATTTAAGTAAACAATCAAAACTTAAATCCATGGTACTTTCTGAGCTTCATGCTACACCCACTGCTAGGCACTTCAGGTTTACCAAAACCTGTGACAGGGTCAAACGTTATTTTTTTTGGGATGGTATGAAACAAGACATTCATAATTTTTTCGTTGAATGTGATGTTTGTCAATGCAACAAGGGTGAAACAGTCAAATCTCCAAGCACACTACAACCACCTATGATTCCACCTGCTATTTGGAGGGATATCTCTATGGATTTTATTACAGTCTTACCCAAATCGGGAAATAAATCAGCCATCATGGTGGTTGTTGATTGCGTCTCCAAGTATGCTCATTTCTGTGCTCTTCAACACCCATTTACAACATCCATGGTGGATAAAATTTTCATGGATCAGGCCTTCAAGCTTCATGGAATGCCACATTCTATTGTTTTTTATCGTGACCCAACTTTCACTAGCAATTTTTGGCAAGAACTGTTCAAGCTACAAGGCACCCAATTTCATCTCAGCACAACTTA
Organism: Picea sitchensis; assembly: GCA_010110895.2. Taxonomy (NCBI): domain Eukaryota; kingdom Viridiplantae; phylum Streptophyta; class Pinopsida; order Pinales; family Pinaceae; genus Picea; species Picea sitchensis. Next base: position 136,534 of record SNQJ01S0045604.1, on the reverse strand, counting down.
TCATCCCCAGACTGATGGTCAAACATAAGTTGTCAACAAGTGTTTGGACATATTTCTGGTGTTTTGCCTCGGAAAAGAAAAATCAGTGGGCTCAATGGTTACCCCTAGCTGAATGGTGGTACAACACTTCATACCATACAACTACATGCATGACTCCTTTTGAAGCAGTATATGGACAAAATCCAACTTCAATTTTCACATACTTACCTGGTTTCTCAAAGTTCCAGGCGGTTGACCAAAAGCTTACAATTTGAGAGGCTATTCTCTGCACCCTCAAAGAGAATTTGGTCATGGCATAGAATCGCATGAAGCAACAAGCAGATCAAGGTTGCTTTGAACGTCAATTTGCAGAAGGGGATCAATTATTTCTTCGACTACAACCTTACAAGCAAAATTCCCTCAAGGCCAAGCATTCTCAAGCATGTTGGACACATGGCCTATTAGTTAGCTTTTCCCAGTCATTCTAAGCTACATCCTGTGTTTCATGTTTCATTCTTAAAGAAGGTGATTGGAACTAAGTGCCAAATTCAAACCAACCTTCCCTAGTTAGACGAAGAAGGATCCATTTGGCTACAGCCACAAGCAGTTTTTCACCAGTATGAGAGTCACCTGCGTCAGAGAACCATCAAGCAAGTGTTAGTCCAGTGGAAAGATACAACTCCGACAGATACCACTTGGGAGCCAACTACCATTCTACAACAATTTCCACATCTCAAGCCTTGAGGACAAGGTTGTTTTTAAGGGGGAGGACATGTTAAGGTCCTAACCCGCACATAGGTAGAAAAATATATTCGGATGTAATAAAGGTCAACATTAATAAGGACTTGCAATAAAATAGAATAAGTTGAATGCAAGAAGACCTAATAGAATCTTATGCTTCTAGAAGGATCTTCCTCTAGATGCTTCTTTTGATAGACATATTTAGTATAAATTGAATTCAAGGGTATGAGAAACCTAGCTTGGATAGTATTGTAATAGAGCTCTACTCAATTAGATATTTCCCCCTCGAAGAGGCCCGTGAACATTTATCTCAAAATCAAAGTGTTATTTCTGTAGTTATTCTTATATCATTTCAGTGTTATTGTGGTGATTGTTCTGGTTATATTGTTGTTATTTTTCCATTTCTAGCATTTTATTTCTGCTCTGCATACTTTTAATATATGGTATATTACAATCTTAGTAGTGAATCTAAAACAAACTCATCCTCTAAGAAGAAAATAGAGATTCTCACTAGGCCTCCTCAAACTAAAAATCAACAAGAAACTTTAGACTTGGAGAGCTTGCAGAAAGATTTCCAAAAACTGTCCAATTAGGTCGTCGACTTGAAGATATCATCTAAGGAGACATCCACAAGAAAAGGAATTTTTAAAGCTCCTTTCAGAAAAAAATTCCTCCCAATCGGCCAAACCCGACAACAGAAGGTCTAAATATGAAAGTTTACGGTATGCTTTGCAAACCATCTTAGAAGCACATGATAATTCTTATTTTGTTCCTCCTAAAAGTTATGAATATGTAGTTGAGGAAGAGGTACCGGAAGAGGAAGAATCATCTCCCCCTGTTTTCGGTCACTTATCAGACAATATTTTCCAAGCGAATTTTGAAACAGTCCACCCCTACAACAAAAGAAGCAAAACGCAAAACAAACCCCCTTCTGAAGCAAGTAAAAATGTGTTTCTAAAGTAGTTAAAGAAAACTAAAATTAAACAAAGCTTAACAACCCCAGTTTTAGAATATGATTTAATTGAAGATCTAAAAAAATTGAGGGCTAATATTTTTGTTTTTGAACTGCTAAATTTCCCCTTATTTTACATAAAATGCTTCAAAGTATCATTGAAAACAGTAAAACGAGTGACTCTAGAAACAAATAATCAACATAAATTGATTCAAACGTAGCTAAGAATGTCCCAACTAAAAATACATCTGAACCTCCAGACAAAAGGGACTTTGCAGAAAAAACTGTAGCCAATGTAAATAAAATTGTTTTAGGGACAACAACAAAAAATCAACGGAATTCTGTTGTTAACACTCGGAAAAATGTCTCACATTTTTTGTTAACCTTTGAAATTTTTAATAGGAATGTACATAATTTTATGGTCAATTCTGGCGCATCATCAAACGTGATGCCTCTATCTGTATGCCAAAAAATCAATGCAGAAGTTAAACCTTCCAATCTTAAAATCATTCAACTGGATCGAACAAACATGAAAGTAGTTGGTGAGCTTAAGAATGTATTGATTAGACTATATTCCAATCCTAAGGTTCATCAGATAATTGATATTATCGCTGTTGATATCCCTGAATTTTATGGCTTGTTTTTAAGCAAGGATTGGTTAGAACAGCTGCACAGTTACTTTGCCATAGATTGGTCTCACTTGTGTCTTCCTGAAAATGGACAACCCAACAAAATCATGATAAACAAAGAAAGTTATCTTAAACATACTGCAATGTATCTGAATGATACAAATGAATCTTTCATTACATCTGCTAATTCATTTGAAACACAAAGAATGAATACCTTCTTTGGTAATTTCATGACCGAAATCTCTCCCATCATTGATCCTGCGCAACAATCTAAAGTTGTAACCTTTACTCAGACATTTTCTTTGCCAAGTATGCCAAGTACTTCCGATGATGCACAGATCTGGTTCTTATGCTTTGACGGATCCAAATCCAAAGAAGGAGTAGGTGTTGGTTGTGTACTCATCGATCCTACAGGTAATAAGACTTTTATTACTTGTCGATTAGAGTTCGAATGTACTAATAACACCACCGAGTATGAAGCAATTCTACAAGGACTCAAGAAATATTTGGATATGGATGTGAGACATTTTATAGTATTTGGTGATTCGAAAATCCTAGTTATGCAGGTAAGAAACACCATACATTGCTTATCACCACATCTGAAAAGATACCAAATAGAGGTATGGAGTTTAATGCTTAAATTTTCAGCATTCAACATAAATTCCATTCCTAGATTGAGTAATTCAGAAGATGGTTTATTGGCCAATGTTTCTTCTAAACTATTGCCCACTGAAGGTCTTTCCCCTAATACATTTTCAACTGAATTTTTGTTCAGGCCATTGATCTCGAATAACATTACAAATTGGAGAGTATTCAGTGATGACCAACAAATTATCAACTTCTTGCATATGGAAGACACCTTCCAAGGTGCAGTCATTGATGAAGGTACTCACAATTAGAAACTCCAAAATTTCATAGTAATATATGATCCTCGATGTCAAGAATCGACATACGAGATGGTAAAATCTATCCCTAGATCTGTCGTAAGACTAGATAAATTTTATGACTTGCACGATAAATTTAGAGGGACATTAAATAGTAAAACTAACAGTTCTTATTTGATTTATGAAATGGTTAATTTAGGAACAAAGGATAATCCTCAAAATATTAATCTGGGAAAGGGATGTTCCGAGCATGAAAGATATGATTTTATAAAGATATTTAAAGAATTTAAAGATGTTTTTGCTTGGATGTATGATGACTTAAAAACATTCGACCCTAACATCATACAACATGTTATCTCCATAAAACCCTATACTCAACCTTCTCAACAGAAACTGAAGAAGATACACCCTAAATTGGAACCCACTGTTAAAAAAGGACTAAACAAATTACTAACTGCAAAGATAATGTTCCCGGTTAGGCACACGCAGTGGGTGTCTAATTTAGTCCCTATAAGGAATAAAAGTGGTGAAATTCAATTCTGTGTGAATTTTCGGAACTTAAACTGAACATCTGATAAAGAAAACTACCATGTTCCTCCAACGAAACAAATCCTACAACAAAGTCATAAATTAGGCACAAACCATCTTTGGGGTTGTAAGCCAAAGATGCTTGGTAACTTAAGAAAATATTGTTTAGGTATGCTTGGATCAATGGGATAATTCAATAACTAATGAAATGGACAACTCATCATACATTCGAATAAGAAAATGCTTTTACAGATCAATAATCAGACAAAATAGTTTACACAGGGGATGAAGAATACTAATCTTTGTAACCAAATACAATAAGGTGCAGGGTCATACAAGATAGAAAGGATGTTCTCCAATTCAATTTTATGAGCTTAATAAAGAGATGACCATCTTTAGAAGCTAAAACAAACTGAATTCAAGTGCAGAGAGATGAAATACATGACCAATCTGATATTGAAAACAAAAGAAAACTATGATTCTATTATAAAATAAGAGTCTATTACAGTAGCAAAAATGTATCCAAGATTGAACCCCTCATTGGTTGTGGCCTCTATCAGCTTAAATAAGTTTTACAAAATAGTTCAGATCCTATAAAACTAGATCTAATATACTTAAAATAGAACAAGATCAAATCAAGGTGATGTGTAAGATCAAATCCTGATTTTTAAGGTTTAAACCCTTATCAAATAAGTCTCCAGCACTCTTCGATATCTTCAAAAATATTTGACATCTTCAATGACTTCCAAGGTGATGACAAGTCACTTGAGATCTTACTTTAATAGCTGGGCAATATCTTGATCAAAATAGAAAATTCACTTGATCTCTTTCCCTTCTTTGTCGCCTCAAAAGTTGAAATAGAAAGAGGATACATATGCCTTTAATTACTATCTTTCAATATTTTTACTGCTTTGGATTATCATTTCAATGCTGCAACTTCATATAAACTCCATAAAAATCAAGTACATGAGCATATGTCCCTATAACATGTGTTTTCAGCTATTTCCATAATAAAACTGTGCATCGACGCTCCTTATAAATTGACAGAGAGTTTTTTGTTCATCTGTATTGATACTGTGACTTTCTTTACATGTTCTCAGCTGCTAACACATTTATGCTTTGATTTAGGTATTGACAGTGGATATCTTACAACTCGATGTGAAACATCTGCTCCAATTCCAATTTAAGAGAATTAATGTCAGCAGGGTCAATTAGGCACAAATAATCTTGTTTGAACCATTCAAACTGCTCAATATCAATGCATTGAAGATAAGGGTTTGTGGGAGACTTAGAGAAGAACAAAGAAACATTGTTTTTTATCTCTACAACCAAAAGAATGTCGAAATCTATTTCTGGAAACATGACCTAATGTCAAAAATTATCTTGGCATGATTCACCTCAAACTGTGCAACACTAGATACCCAAATCGGCTTCTATAAGATTGTTTATTAAATCAACTTATATGTCAATCTCTTGTCACCATAGGACAACTGCACACTTATTCTCTGTCTGCAAAATTGGGCATCCAAATCATAAATTAGCTTGGCGCGATGGCTTAATTCATGGCTTAATTTACAACTAAATCATGTCTTGAATTGTGGCTTTTCCTTTGCTATCTAAAAATCCAGATTCCATTCTTGCAAGCCCTGACAAACGCCACCACAAACCTGCAAGTGTTGACTCATTCAAACTTCAACGATCTAGCAACCAAGGCTAGGAGCCATTGATCTTCATGTCTTTGACAAATGACATGACCCTCCTTGATTTTTGCAGAAAAACATCTGTAGATTAGACAATAAGACCTGTTGTATTCTCAGTGTCATCGTTCCCTTAATGCGGGAATTTGACCCAGATCATTAAAATTTCACTCGTGCGTTGTCACAAATGGAATATCGACCCTATATTTTCCCTGTGTCACTTAATAATACACTTGGTAGTATTGCGTAGATATCTGCACATTGCACCATCGACGGTTTGAATTCTTCTGCATGTAAATAGGGCACATGATATCTTTTCCTTTTTTATTATTTTCTCAATGAAATAATCCTTCATGCGTGGAGATTCAAAATCTTAAGGCCTTTATATGCACCAAATTTAATCTTTCTATTTCGATGAGGTGAATAGGAAAGGAACTGGGCACTCAACGCTGAGCTTTGTAACTTTGTCTGTGACTCAAATTGTGTGACATGGAGTTTAGTCAGTGATTTGTCTTGACTCATGACTTGGAGCGCTAGGATTTGTGTTGAACACTTCTGATTTGAAAACCTAGAATTTGGCATATGTGAACATGTGGCTTGGGTTTTAGGATCACTTCGAGCACCCACCACTTCATAACAAAAGTGTATATTGGCATGTGAAAATATAAAAGCTAATACAGCTAGGTTTATTAACCAACAAATATTTTATTTCTTTTTTGCCAACTCAGGTCTTTTACCGGCACAGGAAGCGCATCTACAAATAATTAGTCGTTGAAAAGTAGAGCTTTCAATGGCTAACTAACAAATTTCAAGGCGGAAAAGCTGGTGAAACCGCAGAGAAAGGATTTTTTGAGATTTAGAATATATACAGAGTGACAAGACTCTCAAGTAAAGATTAATTGGATCTAGGTCAAGGATTTGGAGATAAATTACTGGCTAGAAAACTTTTGAAATGAGCGTATTGAATAAAAGTTGAGAAGATACTCCAAAAATACCAATGCATTTTTTATCGCTAACATCTAGCTCCAACTGGGATGGAGACCTCCCTGCGAGGTTTCCAAGAACCTAGTAGTTCCAGTCGCCTTTAGCGTTGGGCATGGAGTCATCTAGTCTTTATAACTAATCCCTTGCAAACCTGTGCCTTGTCCTTTGGGCTATGGAGTCATCTGGCCTGTGCAACTGATCTTCGAAAACCTATAACATGTTCTGCTTATTCATTGAAATCAACAACTGAAACTAATCTATCTGCTCGTATGAAGAGATTATTGTTCTATCTACCCCTACTCTAACCAGTAGAGGTAGATTTATCAAGTAAAATCGAATTTCCAATGCATCCATCTCAGAAATTGATTTACTGAACTTGTTCTTGATTTTGACCCGAAAAATGATGGAATACATAGCCAATAGAAAAGTAGTTTGAGCTGATGACAAAGCCAATTTTCATCTGACCAAAATACTTTAACATATATGTTGTTCATGGATTCCAAATAGTTTGAGATAGGGTCATTAAAACCATAAAAGAATACCTCTTTGAACTGCCGATTCAACTGAAAATGGAAGTGATGTTGGGCGCCTTCAATGTTTAATATGGACTGCTGATCTGAAATTTTATGCTCCTCTTTATATATGTTGTAATCTTTCTTTGTCTGCAAGGTAGAAAATTGAGAGTTTCCCTCATCATCTACTGCAGATCCAACACTTTCACCTGCTGATTTGTCAATCTGCTCATCACCTTTAAAGTTTTTAGAGGAAAATTTTTGATCTTCATGACAACCGTCTTTAATAGATGCATTTAATACAATGTCAAAAGAATCACTATGGTTATCATCCTGAAGATCACCCATCTCTTGATCATGGTGAGAGGTATCTTCTGCTGCAGCAAAATATTCATGAATGTTTGGATCTTTATTCAATAAATAAAACTCATGACAACATTCGGGATATAGAAAGTCAGTTGAAAATATGCCTTTATAAAACACATGGAAGGTAGCATGAAACTCTGCCAAAGAGCTGACACTTGCACTAGGCAAAGACCGGTACCAATCACTAGCAATCCCTTCTAATGAAATACAAAATAGCTGGATCTGAACATCTACATGCACTACTTTCAACCGATGCATGCAATCATGAAAATCCAACAAATGTTCAGTTGGCACTTCCCACTCTTCTCCTCGAAATATGGGAAGACTGTTCTCCCATTCATCTCTACTAGGCACTGGATGAGGAAAACTAAAAATACTTGAAAAATCACATAATGCATACTTCTTTGCTAAGATCCTGTTCATGTCATACTAGTGGATTCACCAACAGATCCATCCTTCATGGAGTCTCCATATATATAATTACAACCGAATGATTTCCAGGCTTTGTCTATCATCAAATATGGATCTATGTCATCTCCCAAGGAAGCTGAGCTTCAATCTCCTCTCCTTGGCAACGACGCCAATTTGTTAGCTCTCCAAGAAACTCTTTGGGGTTGTAAGACAAATATGATTGGTAACTTAAGAAAATATAATTTAGGTATGCTTGGATCAATGGGATAATTCAATAACTAATGAAATGGACAACTCAACATACATTCGAATAAGACAATGCTTTTAGAGATCAATAATCAGACAAAATTGTTTAAACAGGGGATGAAGAATACTAATCTTGGTAACCAACTACAATAAGGTGCAGGGTCATACACGATAGCAAGGATGTTCTCCAATTCAAGTTTATGAGCTTAATAAAGAGATGGCAGTCTTTAGAAGCTAAAACAAACTGAATTCAAGTGCAAAAAGATGAAATACATGACCAATATGATATTGAAAACAAAAGAAAACTGTGATTCTATTATCAAATAAGAGTCTATTACAATAGAAAAAATGTATCCAAGATTCAACCCCCCATTGGTTGTGGCCTCTATCATCTTAAATAAGTTTTACAAAATAGTTCAGATCCTATAAAACTAGATCTAATATACTTAAAATAGAACAAGATCAAATCAAGGTGATGTGTAAGATCAAATCCTGATTTTTAAGGTTTAAACCCTTATCAAATAAGTCTCCAACACTCTTCGATATCTTCAAAAATATTTGACATCTTCAATGACTTCCAAGGTGATGACAAGGCACTTGAGATCTTGCTTTAACAGCTGGGCAATATCTTGATCAAAATAGAAAATTCACTTGATCTCTTTCCCTTCTCTGTCGCCTCAAAAGATGAAACAGAAAGAGGATACATATGCCTTTAATTACTATCTTTCAATCCTTTTACTACTTTGGATTATCATTTCAATGCTGCAACTTCATATAAACTCCATAAAAATCAAGTACGTGAGCATATGTCCCTATAACATGTGTTTTCAGCTATTTCCATAATAAAATTGTGCATCGGCGCTCCATATAAATTGACAGAGAGTTTTTTGTTCATCTGTATTGATACTGTGAATTTCTTTACCTGTGCTCATCTGCTAACACATTTATTCTTTGATTTAGGTATTGATAGTGGATATCTTACAACTCAATGTGAAAAATCTGCTCCAAATCCAATTTAAGAGAATTAATGTCAACAGGGTCAATTAGGCACAAATAATCTTGTTTGAACCATTCAAACTGCTCAATATCAATGCATCGAAGATAAGGGTTTGTGGGAGACTCAGAGAAGAACAAAGAAACATTGTTTTTAATCTCTGCAACCAAAATAATGTCGAAATCTATTTATGGAAACATGACCTGATGTCAAAAACGATCTCGGCATGATTCACCTCAAAGTGTGCAACACTAGATACCCAAATCGGCTTCTGTAAGATTGTTTATTAAATGAACTTATATGTCAATCTCTTGTCACCATAGGACAACTGCAGACTTATTCTCTGCATGAAAAATTGGGCATCCAAATCATAAATTAGCTTGGCGCTATGGCTTAATTCATGGCTTGATTTACAGCTAAATCATGGATTGAATCGTGGCTTTTCCTTTGCTATCTAAAAATCTAGATTCCATTCTTGCAAGCCCTGGCAAATGCCACCACAAATCTGCAAGTGTTGACTCATTCAAACTTCAACGATCTAGCAACCAAGGCTAGGAGCCATTGATCTTCATGTCTTTGACAAATGACATGACCCTCCTTGATTTTCGCAGAAAAACATCTGCAGATTAGACAATAAGATCTGTTGTATTCTCAGTTTCATCGTTCCCTTAATGTAGGAATCTAACCCAAATCATTAAACTTTCACTCTTGCGTTGTTAAAAATGGAATATCGACCCTATATTTTCCATGTGACACTTAATAATACACTTGGTAGTATTGATTAGATATCTGCGCATTGCACCATCAGCGGTTTGAATTCTTCTGCATATAGGGCTCATGATATCTCTGCCTTTTTTATTATTTTCTCAATGAAATAATCTTTCATGCGTGGAGATTCAAAAGCTTAAAACCTTTATATGCACCAAATTTAATCTTGCTATTTCGATGAGGTGAATAGGAAAGGAGCTGGGCGCTCAAAGTTGAGCTTTGTAACTTTATGTGTGACTCAAATTGTGTGACATGGAGTTTAGTCAGTGATTTGTATTGACTTGTGACTTGGAGCGCTACACTTTGTGTTGAACACATATGATTTGCAAGCCTAGAATTTGGAATATGTGAACATGTGGCTTGGGTTTTAGGAACAATTCAAGCACCCACAACTTCATAACAAAAGTGTTTATTGGCACGTGAAAATATAAAAGATAATATAGCTAGGTTTATTAACCAACAAATATTTTATTTGTATTTTGCCAACTCAGGTCTTTTACCGGCACATGAAGCACATCTACAAACAGTTAGTCATTGAAAAGTAGAGCTTTCAGTGGCTAACTAACAAATTTCAAGGAAGAAACGCTGGTGAAACTGCAGAGAAAAGATTTTTTGAGATATAGAATATATACAGAGTGACAAGACTCTCAAGTAAAGATTAATGGGAGCTAGGTCAAGGATTTGGAGATAAAGTACTAGCTAGAAAACTTTTGAAATGAGCGCATTGAATAAAAGTTGAGAAGATACTCCAAAAATACCAGTGCATTTTTTATCGCTAATAGGTAATTCCCCTTTCTTCCTCGTCTATGGAAGAGAAGCAATTCTCCCTCCACATGTTTTACTTCCTTCTCTGCAATTGTCAAAGAATGTTCAAGAAGAGGACTGCCATCCTCTAGAAAATCGAATGAATTCCTTATTAAAAATGGAGGAAGTGAGAACACAAGAAAAACATAAATTGGATCAGCATCAACAAATTGTAAAAAGATGGTTTGATTCAAATTCTTCTTCAGATAGGATTTTTGATGTCGGAAAGTTGGTTCTCAAGTGGGACAAAGCTCATGAGGGAAAGGGGGAACACACCAAGTTCCAGAATCTATGGTTGGGACCATTTGTAATTTCTAAAAAATTGGGTCCCAGCTCTTTCCATCTGCATAATTTGTAGGGACAACCAGGCACTTTCACCTGATGATTTATGCTCCACTCTTTTGTAATTTTTTATTTTTATTTTCTTTTCTGTTTTTTATTTTGGTTCTTTTCATATTGCTTGGTTTTGATTTGTTTTATGAATAATTATGTCTAAGTCACCGTCTCATTTGTGGAAGGGAATCAAAATTTTCATTCGTTAGCAGCAATGGATAACTTCCCAAGAACCTGAGCAGTAAGTGCTAAAACTCAGATCAACAGAAGTGAGTTTTTGTTCAAATCGGTGTTTTGGGTTTCTCATTGAAATTACAAGTAGACGTGATTGTCATTAATAATATTCTAATGTTGTCCCTGTTTTGAGAAAAATAACTCAACTGAACCTTCCCTTCCTCGAGATGATTTCCTAACCAAAATCTAAGTGTCCAAATCATGATGAAGGTCATCAAAACATAAGAATAATTGGTGAAAGATCAAATTATTTCATTCCAAAAGATTTTCAGTATCACCCCGCCCTCTTGAATATTATTAATTTCTAAAATCTATAAACAAATTCTAGAGGGTTGAAAGCACGGTAATGTGTGGGAAGTGTATGTAAACCGACTGGGACACTGAACAGGTCTGCTGACAACGGGTAAATGCATGCATGATACCAAGGAAACTTCGTTGGGGTAGTGAATAGGCCTGTTGGCAACGAAGCAATGCCGGGTTTAAGAAGATCCTCAAGTCTATTTTCAATTTGATCAAAGTGAAAATATGTCTCATATAATAAATGGATGACTCTTGGATAGGATAGAGGTACTAGAGTGGGTCAAATGAAATCCCTGCCGAGACTATGAACGCCTGCTGGCAACAGTGGCCCTATCAACAATATTGACATCAACTACATAAACAATCACTACACTCCTAATCTAAGTTAGATACTGGATGGAATTTTTTTAGACAGAAATACATTTGATGCTAAACTGCGTTATTTTCTGAGTTACAATCAATATGGTTGACCTGTTGTTAACTATTTCTAAAAAAATCATTTCATCTGATTCACCCTAACATGAATTTTATGGTGATGCAGAGATAACTTCTTCGCCCAGTATGTCACCATTGTTGGCAGCCACACATGATTTTTGATACTTATCACGATCAAAATAGACTATACCTTTCTGTAGCTACCATCACCTTCTATTTGTAAATGTTTATGTTTCTATATTTCGAGGCGATGCTTGGGTTAAGTTTACCTTATTGAGTTTTTTTTTTCATTTGTTTTATTTTTAATTCATGACTATAAGCATGAATTTAAACATAAAACTTGGCTTGGTTTCATAATCTTTTACTTTAGAAATATCGTTTTTAAAATCCACCCATTTATGATTAAAATTCAAATCTTATGAAATGGTTGATTAATCCACTATCGAAATCTTTGTGTATTATGGTTATCATGAATTCATTGGTTCTATAGTTCAATGTGGAAATGTTTGAATGCATAAGAACCTTGGTAAACTATTGATATTATTCTCATGAGTTCAATTTTAATATCAGAATTCATGCAAATTAGTACAGGCATGTTGTACTTGCGTTTTCGTTTCACCTTGCTGGCTCGAAACATTAATGAGACCATTCATTATGCTCATAGGGTTTTGTGCTCTATAGGGTTTGACACTCATCCTGAGAAATGGTTTGGAGTTTTATGAACCTTCTGGTTTTCATTTTCCCTAACTCTCATGTCTGAGTTATGATATCCCCCATACTCTATGATTTTCATGCCATTACATCCCATTTAGACCTGTCTCTATTGCTCATCTGTTGGAAACCTAAATCTATCCCTTATGATATATGTTGTATCCTTGTCACATTGGTAATGGCACCCGTGGTTCATATCAAGCCGAACGGATTCCAAGATCTGTTATCCCATGATGACGCTATTGATGACCTGAAGGCTCATGGATGGGATGTGTTCCTCAAAAAGATCGAAGGCTATAATATCTAGTTTTCAGAATCTTTTGCACAAACTTTGGTTGGCTTCAGGGCCAATATTGGGGATATACAGTTGGAATTAACAGAGGATTTGATGAGCAAGTCGATAGGACTCCCATTAAAAGGTGAGAAGTGGTTTAAGAACGCTAAAATAGAAGATGTCCCATGGAGTTTATTCACGGCTTCCCATGAAACCACTTGTTGTACAAAAGGTATTCCTATTGCTCTGTTAAAACCTAGATGGCACAATCTCCTTTTAATTCTGAAGCAGTTTGTTACATGTGAAGGCCGATATGGGATAGTTTATATGTACCACATTCGTCTACTTATGAATTTCATAGGGTTTGATTTGGATATGCATTTTTACCTATTGATGTGTCTTTACAAAATGTCCAAGTGTTATAAGTGACAGGGTATCAATTTGATTATGTTTCACCATGGAATCGTTAAAATCTTGTTGGTTTATCACTTGTCGAAAATAGGTAACAATTGGGAGACATTTCTGATCATAAATGGATTCACCTAGGCTGACATTATAGTCAACCCTCTTTTAATTGTAAACCCTAATTCATACAGACCAGTAATTGAAATCCAGATCGTTAATTCAATTGATGGCCCATAATTTATTGAATCAGTTTCTGTTGTTGATGAAACCCCTGTGGATAAAGAATTACCATGTAGATTTTCACCTGGAAGATCTCTGAAACAAGTAATTTCTGAATTAAAAGAAAAGGATCGTCATGTGCCTATGAACGATTCTAGTTTAAATGTTAATGATAAACCTATTGTGAAGAATATATGTAAGGGAAAGAAACCATAGAGCACGGATTTAAGTTTCAGGAATACGAATGAGGGTCGTTTGATTTCTAGAAAACTAAGAAATTGAAAGATTAATCATCTCATCTCAATCGATCCGATCGAGATCGACGATCAGTGTTCAGATCGCGACATAGACAATTTCTTGGCTCGTGAAGACCCATAAAATTAGTTTTCCAGGAGAGAGGTTATTACCCATGTTGAACAATATTATTTCGTGACCAATTTACCCTTGTGTCTTAAGGGTAAAGAATGATTTTCAGGTATTGGTCACAATCTGGAACAAACCAAAGGTAAAAATGAAGCACCCCTTGTCGACTGTGTTCCACATCGATCTGCCATTACCCCGATGCACTGTGATAGTTGTCTCGACTGGATCGAGCGTTACTATATAGATGTTCCACTCTTACAGGCTCGAGTTAAACACTTGGCTTCTCAGAATGCTCTATTGAAACAAGAGAACCTTGACTTGAAGGTGCACACAGAGAGGGAGAATAAACGATTCGGGAGGGTTGGGAATATAATCATTAAGATCACAACTAGTTTCAAAGCAACTATAAATTCCAAACTGACACATCCCTCTTTGGATAATTTTTAATGGTAATTTTATTTTATTTTATTTCATTCAATTATGTTATGAAAAATCAAAATAAGTAGATTTAATTTTTTATTTCATTTTCTAAAAATAAGACTAGCTACATAATCTATGATTCTGTAGCCAGACTCTTTTGAATAATAATTAGCAATTATTTTTTTGAATATCAAATTGGTTTTTTCTATTTACAGGAAATGGAAGATTATACTGTTGATTGCATGGAGAAAACACTTTGAATCATATGTTCAAATATTCAGTAGTTTCTGTCTTTTTTATGTTTATAAAACTTTGGCTTATTTAGACAAAACCAACTCATGCATGAGGGGTTACTATTTTCACTATTTTTGTAATATTATCCAATTTTTGTGGATTCAACTCTATCTTGTATGATATGAGAATTTCAATCCTAAACTAGTTTAAATACTGTTCAGTCTTGGTATTGAAGGGAGATTTTTTGATTTGGACATGTAACTTTCAAGACTATATGGACAAGTTGCCCACTCCTTGGCTTTAGACCAGCGTGGCGCTTACCCATTACGTGTTTCCTTTTATATTATGAAATATTATTACGTTTATACATATTTAGTCTCATTCTCGTATGATATTTCATATTATTCATCACTTTAATTATGTCTGTAATTTGTTATTCATATATTACATCTGTGATCATTATTTCATTTAAATATCATTGATTTATGCTTGATGTTAAATGATGTATTACATGAATTCTTAATATTAAATTTCTTTCACTATAATTGTTCATCATTGAAAGATCACCATATCTGTGTGTTTATTACTTTGGTCTTATATTCCTGCTCTGAAAACACCTTTGAGTTTGCTTCTGGGATAGCCCCATCCTGTTACAGATTTTTCTCACAGGCAGGACAATTGGGAGTTTGAATTGCGCAAAGACATAAACTCATTAATTCTTTAATCTTAGGTTAGTTTACTCGTATTCTATTTCTTTTGTCATTTTATTTATCAATGAAATAAGAATAATTTAAATTGGCTTTGATTGTTACGTCGTTCTTATTTCAAATTGTGTTTTAATTAGTATTTCTTTATTTATTTAGATTTTAAATATAAAACAGAAAATATAAAATGTATGTTCCTTCTTTATCTACTTCATAAACAATTTCAAAAAAACATCGATTTCGCAAGACATCCAACAAAACTTGCAAGTTGTATATATGTTGTTCAAAACCATATGTACATATCCACACTTCTATTTTTGACATTCATAAATTATTAAATTCATATCTTTAGTATTGTAGTTTCATAGATTATTTTCATTTCTTTTATTTTTAGCACTTTAGTTGCCCAACAGAGCCACTAAACCCGTCAGGTCATTTCATTCCAAATGGCTTGGGTTATTTAGACAACCCCATTTCGGATTTGACCTTCTAGTTGACGGTGTGTCATTTATGCCCGTCAATGCTTCGCTATTTTTTTGCTAGCAGCCAACGCTTGTGCTTTGATGGAATCCATGGTACATGTCAAGACTCTAGTCTTTTCTAGAGCGATATGGAGTTTATGTATTTCCACTTCTAAGTCGTTCCTATGGGTGTCCCATAGGATTTTCATCCTCTTTTCAAACTCTTCGTTCAGGTGGTCTCTTTTTTCCTATAGGGCACCATTGATCTTACCTGAATTTAGACCTTCAACTGCTTTGAAAAATTCCTGGATATCTATGGAGAATTGGTATTTTACGCCTTTCACCTCTATTTCCATCTCTACTACTTTGTTCCTGGAAATGTTCAGGGCATATTTTAGTTATCGCCAGGACCAAGGATGAATTTAATCCTACAAAGGAGTTGAGAGTTGAGGCTGATTGGACCGCGTTCTCTTCTGATCAGGCTCAACCTTCTATTCTAATATCCTTCCTGCATATTAATTTAACTTGGTGTCTTCTCCTCTCTTTATTTTTGTCGATCTCTTCTCGATGCTTGCAGTTCTATTTTCGAAGTAGTAGTCTCCAATAGAAACTACAGATCCTTCAAAATTGAGGTCTTGAGAAGAGAGGGAGGAATCTCTTGGTATGGAGCTTATGGGGGTGTATTTCAAAGGAGGTATATTCACAATCCCTAGTTTCAGTGTCGACAGATTTCCTGGGGTCTGGATCAAATTCTTCTTCAAAATCTCATCAACTTTCCTCTTTGATTCAACCTCCCCATCCAGTCATTTTGCCTCTACCTCTTCAGTCAGTTTCCTAGTTTGTGCTTCATTAGTTAGCCTCTTGGCTTCCTCGTCTTCTACCAACTTTTTAGCTTATTCTTCTTTCTTATTTTGTATAGAGGAATAATGTTCCATGCTCTCATGTTATATCCAGTTATTCTCCTTAGTCTGTCTTCTTTGATAATCTTTCTCCACTTGGAGACTTTTTTTTTCAAGATATTTTTCTTTTTTGGCATTGCCTGTATCTTGTTCTTGCTGGCATAACTTATGGAATTGGCTTAAATTTTCCATATTGAATTCTTCTTGTTCAAGATCAATATATTGCTTTGCAATGTCATGGGGAACCTGATGTAAGACTTCATCATGCCAGAGTACTCCTTTAAATTTATCCTCTTCAAAATCAAGAATGTGGATATTGGGATGAGTGAGGTCGAAATACCCGACATTAATAATAGCTATCTCATGAGGATCATGGCCTTTAGGATCACGCAAGCACATGATTAACTCTTTCAAGGTCTTAGCGTTCTTCCTTGCATGTTGAGTTTTGGAAATAGAATAGCTTCCAATGTGGGGAGGGAAGATTTTCCATAGTATTTTAATGTTGGTTTGAAAAAGCGTGGTGACACAAGATCCCATCGTTTGGTTCAGTATTTACCTCATTAATAATCGGTCTGGGATGAAATATTGAAAGAGATGTGGGTCCCCGGTGGTCCCATAAACCCTGATAAATTAGTAGTACTTGTAGAAGAACCAATCATCCACCCCTTTCATCCCATTTCTAGCCTCAAAGGAGATCCTATGTCTAGGGAAGCCAAAATGGATGGAATGAAAAGGGGAAAGAAATAAATTTCAAATATCATAGAAATGCTGTCTAAAATTTACACTCCATAATTGGGAGAAATAAACATGAATGGGGGGATGAATACGGACCCAATTCCATCCCAGTTCGGGAAATTGTACCAAGGAAAAAATGACATCGATCATATAAGAAGACATATAAAACATGGTTTCTTCATACCTGGGATATTATTTGCATGAAGGAATATGTTAAAGGCTAGGATGTTTTCCCACTTGAAGATTTGTCCCATTATACTGATGGTGTGTGCCAAAGGTAACAAGTCAAATTCGAAGTGCGTACTCTTTTCTTCCCCGTATAAACAATATAGCATGGCCACCAACAACTTGTATGGAGTTTTAAGCCTGTGGGTGGGGACCAATTTTTGAATTGTTTTTAAGAGTTTCATCTTTGTCCACCCACTAGTGCTTCATCTATTTTGTAGGTCCTTTGCTTGCCTGGGTGAACCATTTTAATAAATGTTCATTCAAAAATAAAATGGCAGCGGGGAGGTGATATATGGAGATAATATCCTATGGTTTGACAGAAGCTACTAGAAACCCTTCCTTTCTCGTGATATTCGTCGTGGAAGCATTAAATTTCCTAAGGAACCATTGTGTTGCATTATTGTATAGGAATATCTACGACCTGGGAACTTCCAGGTGGATACCCTTTTTCAGGATATTCTGATACACCTCTAAAACTTTGTCGTGTTCAAGAAACTTTGCGGAGTTGAATATCCTATAGATCTCTTCCAATTCAGGGCAATGTTCCTCGCTAGTGTGAGTAATTGTGTCAGTTATGAGAGTTTTGATCGGTTGAGATGATTATTCAGGGCCTGCGACACCTTGGAAGTACATTAAAATTCTAGATATTTTGGGGTTTTGGCTCACCATGATGAATAACCAAATTATCTTGAAATAACGTGTTAAAAGAATATCATCTTATCTTAAGTATAACGCATTATTTGTAATAATGAAAAAAAACCAGTTAAGCGATATAAAATGAAGGTTATCGGTAAACAAGAAGTTAGTAACAGACTAGTATATCTCAGTAAAAGAGGGAGTCTAGATGAAAAACAAACTTTGCAGACTATGTTTCGAAAGCTTACGATACAAGTTGTGTTCCGAAAGGGTGTTTTTTATAACTCATGATGCATTATAAAAATAGGATCGCAAAGCAATAAAATAAAACAAATGCGGAAATAAAAATAGAAGATACAAAATACAATAGAGACACAGATATACATGGTTCATCAAGTGTTGGATATGTCCACTAGAGAAATTGCCAGGTCCTTCCTTTATTATTATCCAACAAATGAAGGGACACAACCTACAACACACTCGCTGTGATTTCCTCTTCTTTCTCTCATAGTCTCCTCACTCAAAATGAAATAATCACAATGATACATAGCCACAATACATTTCCCTCATAGAATAGGGTTTCCTTCTAGGAAAAAAAAACCCTAACATAGCTTCTATCGTCAGATCTGCGACCTTATAATGAACGGTCTAGATTTACAATGAAATTACAATATACATTTACAAGGAACTTTTTCCTTCGGGGGATTCACCTATATACCCCCATTAGGGAACGCTATCCCCCAAACCCCTTTAGGTGGGAACTTTTCCTTGGACCCCCCCAACCAGGGGGAATTGAACCCTCAGACCCCGTAGAGGGGGTAACCCCCCTCCGAAGTCCCCCGCATGAAGGAGTGTACATTTTTCTGGGGTGTAAATTCTTCATGGGGTATAAACATGGCTGAAAACAAATACCTCTGAATCAGGAAGATAATCAGGCTCCACAACCAACAATCTCCCACTTGGATACTAATATCAACAACTCCACCGTTATTCTATATGTTGGACTATGGACCTTCTTGGACCTAGAAAATTTCTCATCTTCACCTTCATGATTGAAGACCAAATGAAACTGAGCATGAACTCTGTTTCTCCCTGGTTACTCCCTTAGTTAATATGTCTGCAAGATTCTGGCTAGTGTGTATCTCTTCCAACTTCAAATTTCCATATTCCAATATGGACCACATGAAATGGTACCTGATTTGTATATGCTTAGTATTTGAATGGAAGGCTTATTTCTTTGCAAGATGAATGAAACTCTCACTGTCACAATACAACCTGCTATTCTCCTACTTCTTTCCCAATTCCTCCATAAACCTGTGTAACCAAATCATCTCTTTACTAGCCTCTATAGTAGAAACATACTTTGCCTGTATTGCTGAAATTGCAACAACCTTTTATAGTTTCGAAATGAAACCTATTGTTGTTCCACCTATAGTAAAAACATACCCTGTGGTGCTCCTCCTGCTATCTTTATCAACTGCCATATGTGAATCAACATATCCCTGTAGAATAGTGTCTGAACCTTCAAAATATAATGCATGAGCAGCAGTACCTCTCAAATACCTGAGAATCCACTTTACTTACTCCTAATGTTCGTTACTTGGATTGTTCATATACCTTCTCACAACTCCCACTACATGTGCAATAACTGGTCTTGTGCAAACCATAAAATACATCAAGCTACCAATTGTTGATGAATAAGGGACCTTGGACATGTATTATATCTCCTCATGTGTGTTGGGACACATTTCCTTATCTAATTTCAAATGGCTGGCCAGATGTGTACTAACTGGTTTTTCATTCTGCATTCTAAACCTGTCCAACACCTTCTCTATGTACTCACCCTGAGACAATGTCAATTTGCGATTTTCCTTGTCTCTTGTTATTCTCATACCAAGGATTTTCTTTGTGGCACCCAAATCCTTCATCACAAATGAATTAGATAATTTCTTCTTGAGCACATTTATATCCTACATATTAGACCCTGCAACAAGAATGTCATCTACATACAATAGCAAGATAATATAGCTTCCATTTTCTAGCCTTTTAAAATAAATACAGTGATCAAAATGAAATCTACTGTAACCTTGTTCTGTCATAAACCTGTCAAACTTCAAATACCACTACCTTGGAGATTTCTTTAGGCCATACAAGATCTTATTCAACGTGCATACCAAATTCTCCTTTCCTTTGACCTCATACCCTTGTGGTTGTTTCATATAAATCTCTTCCTCCAAATCCCCATGGAGAAAAGTTGTTTTTACATATAACTGTTCAAGATGAAAATATTCTACTGCCACAAGACTTAA